>DWON01007799.1:0-12606 GCA_018251015.1 Phocides pigmalion okeechobee
TTTTCTACATTTTAAATAATAAAGAAAATTGTAAAAGCCTGAGTTAATAATTTATAAATATGCCATAGCACTCAGAGCTTTGTGTGTTTCAATCATATTGTTGTATATAATACTGAAGTAAATTAATATCACAATGTTCCGGTGAGTTTTAATTAAGAGTCTAACAGGATGCATGTATGTAAGAAAAATAATGTAAGTAAATATAAAGCCGAGCGAAGCTGGGCCGGGTCGCTAGTAATCTAAATAAGATTATTCAAACATAAACTTAAAATTTGGCTGATAGATAAGGGCTTGTACAGTGTTAAGGAATTCTTAGACCTATAAAAATTTGTATATCTTAATTCTCATAATGTAATTAATTGAAAAAATATATACTTGACATAATAATATTGACAGTTTTAAGAATAATGACATATAATGCTTGAATGGTTTTGTGACATAATATATATAATGAAATATTTTTTTTTATGTAATTTTTCCCTTTCAACGTTTATTTTAATGACTATACATTTGTATGCCAACACTGGCAGAGTATATTGGAACTTAAAAAAAAGAAAATTGTAATGATAGAACTTCCGTAAACCATAAATATTTTTGACCCATGGAAACATTTCTACGACCTCTTAAACATTTCAGTGCACTGATTCCTTTACGCTATTATTATTCCAGTGAACAAATTAGTATCATGCCGTTATAAATGGGTAGAAAGCGTTAACGTCACAAATATTTAATTTAATTACGCATACTGAATCAGCCTTCGTTTGGAACGCTCAGAACAACCTCATCTTTATTAAGGGATTTCTTTAATAGAACGCAAGGATACCCGTGAAATTGTAACAATGGTACAATATACAAGACAGTAGAGATTTCTTGTGTAAAACATAACTTTATTTTCGTGTTGAGGTAGATTTGATTTAATGTGACGTCAAACAATATGTTTTTTTGCCGATATACCTCTTTTACCACTGCTCACTGCTCTTATTTATTTATTTTGTGTACATTACATATAGTTTATTTCTTTGGTCCATATTTATATATTGGTATTCTTTCATTTTAATGCCATTAATAATAATAAATTCTGATATTTTTAACTGTGAAACTCGCGACAATTCTTTATTAAAGCTGAGGCGAGAAAAAAAATCGTTAAGAATTCTGTTATTTGAGGTTATATGTATCTAAGTATTTTTGGATGGTTTATATAGAATACTTAAGATACAAGAAACTTTCCTAAGGCATACTATCTTATTTCTTAGAAATAATGTCTACATTCTGTCACCGACAGACGTGTTAATTAACATCGATAATATTCTATAATTCGCGTACTCACGGGAAATGGTACCCGGTACATAGTAAAAACAATAACAATGGCTCGTCATCCATATCTTAAAACGTACTTCAAAACAGAACAATATTGGAAAGATTTTTAATTTGACGACATTCATCTTGAGTACCCGGTACATATTAAAATCAATAATAATCAGTCGTTATCGAAAACTGACAACGTACTTCAATACGGAATGATGTCGAGACGATTTTTGATCTTACGTTTATCGTGAGTACCCGGTACACAGATAATCAATAATAATCGCTCGTCATCCATAACTTACGTTCTTCAATACAGAATAATGTAGAAACATGGTCTCAATTATTAAACAATGCAATCGCCACGGCCGCCCAACCCTAACGTAAATACTTGATACCTAGTATTTGGGTCAGGGTACAGGGGAATATGGACCTCGTCGTGGCCTACTGCCCAAATTTAATAGTGATGACACATTTTATTCGACTCCACGTCTCTGATCGTAATATTGACCGGTTTAACTTGAAGGTTTCGGGTTAGAATAGAACTTTATCTGTACTTACGTAACTATATCCGTGTTTGCCACAAAAAACTTTTCAACATATTTTTTCACAAAACAAATATGCAAGACACAAGGCAATTATATAATTAGTAGAGATTCAATTATCCCAAAAACAAACACTTACATAATACACCTATTGAAGATTTTCAATCCAATGTAACCTTTCATCCATTCCATCCACTCAGTGCGAAATGGTTAGAACATCCTAAAACAAACGACTACCGATATTCGCGCCAGCGGTACAAAAGATAACAAATCATGCTTTTAACACACTCATTCCAGTAAGGAGTGCTTTGTTCGGCGCGCTGATTTATATCACTCATCAGATCGGTGATGCGTGAGTGATGCGAGGTGACGGGGGCTAGCATTGGTGTGTAGCGAATGCTATGATTTGTGGAAGCGAAAGATAGTAATAGTTATTTTAGACTTGGTAATTAAATTGTGCATGCTAAGTTCTCTAATTACGGTTCTTTTTGAGAAGTACGATTAATGAACGACTAATATTTCTTTATTGATTAGGTATTCATTGCACGCATCGGTCCATGTTCTTTTAATTTTGTAATTCAATGTTGAAATACGTTTTTCAAATTTAATTACCGATTATTGGGTAACACCAAAATTAATGAATTTTGTCACCATCAATGGATATTATTAAACTGAAAATTTTAACAAAAACTTTGAAAATGGGTTCGTTTCAGCCAATGTACATCTACATCAAACCTCGAACAAGACACAGTTCCTATCTGATATAGTACGTAGGTGCTTTACAGCTCTTGAGGACTAGGACGGTTGAACAGACGACGGACGGTCTGTTCCAAATGTAGCCGCAAAAGTTAGATCAGTTAATATATAGTGTGAATAGTTTCTTTATCAAATCTATAGCTGGTGAGTAATAAACAGTGTGCCATTTTATTTAGTTTAGGTTATATTCTAATCTATCGCTGGTGAGTAATATACAACCTCACGATTAATGAATCGTTAGTACCCGGTACATAGTAAAATGTATATCACGCGATAATATTACTTTTAAAATCATATACAATGTGCCATATATAATTTATTAGGTAAAAAATTATGCGCAAAACTTGTAGAGATATGCATTCAGTGGATGATGGTCCTTAAACATGAATGATGTTCGAAGTTCTTTCGAGCGGAACTTAGTTGACACCTTTTACTCCGTTGTTTCGCCCCCGAATATGTTTACTTCCTTCCTGTTAGCGAAATTTCGCGCAAAGATAATATAAGTTTTGTAACTAATTAATGTGTTAAATGTTGTAATAAAATAACGAAGGTGTTGTGTTGCGCGTAGATTAACTTTGTTTGCAATGCAAATAGTTTAGGATTCAATCACTGATAAAATCTAATTTATAATAAATAAGTAAAATATACAAATATCCTTTTTATTTATAAAAATATAGGAGTTTCGGAGTCAATCACTACTTAAGGCAAAATTTATTTGTTGGTCAATAAGTTTTGACTTAAGAATTATAAATTAGATTCATTTTTTTTTGTTAGATGGGTAGTTAATGTATATGCGCGCCATCTGATATTAAATTACTTCTGCTATATACACGCCATGTTATGATAAATTGTCTCTGCAGCAGTCTGGACTTCTAGGTCCAAGCTCAAGCAGGACTCAGGACGCAGGGCGCAGGTTAAGTCCTGTATTATGTTGCGCGGCTACACTTAAAACGAGATGATCATATTAGTCCTCCGGAGTAGCAACACATCTACATGCGACTTTATATAGCATTTCAATCCTGTTGTATGTGAATCCGTCTATGTCCATGAGCTGCAGTAACTACTTACCATCAGGTGGCCTGCATTTTCTTTAGCTACTTTCTTCGTATAAAAAAATGTAAAAAAATAAAAAAATACTGTATTTGTAACTTAACTTACCTTTCTATACTTTATTTTAACTGTATAACGTAAAACAGCTGACACGTATTATATTTTTATTATAATCTATTGGTGCCGTTTGATGGGTAAGGGAAGTTCACTATTATTATTAAGCATTTCATATTGGATCTTAGGAGTGGCCATATTTTTGAGATCGACTTCAAGTAGCACTTTTCTACTTATAGCTTGATACCAGTGAATACTTGTGGGTATCCCTTATCAGGTAAGCATAGTCATAGGTTATTTCCGTAATAGGAAAAACTTGCTTTACACAAGCACATTTCTACGCAAACAAATTATAAAATCTCTTAGATATTTTGATATTGAAAACGATTAGGCTTCAACCCGGTTTCTTGGCCCAACACGTCGATTAAGTCTAGACGTTAGCAAGTTATCGTTCGCAATTCCACCAACAATACGTTGGGCCGATCCTTATGCAAATTTAACCCTTAACTTCGTGCACTTACTTTGGTTTAATCGCTCGAATTTCCTCAAACTTCGCAGTAACTTCGAAAATCGAAGGGTGAATAAATTTAAAAAGCTCTTAACAGCATACTTAGTGGGTGCCGAAAAGTTTATATTTACTGTAAAAGAGTGTTTTGCCTCCTAATCTGACTGAGTGCTTTCTTCAATGTAGACGTGTTTATGGTTAGTGACCTAAATGCGTTTTGGGTAAATCATTATGTATTTATTATGTAAATACGATCAGATATTTTAAAAAGGAATTACCTTAAGCTTGATCAGACTATGTACAGCTTCTTTCCTCAACTGATGGTATAATAAGCAAGTTTTAAAGAACCAAATCAGAAGGCCAGATATAGCAATATGACGAAATTGCGCCAATTTAAAGATCTAATATATATCTATATGTATAAAGCAGAAAGGACCGTGTTTAGGGACTAAGATGGTACCCACTATCAAAAGAATGAAGTTGTAGTATTTTCTCGGCTGATATATAGCTCATTAAGTAATATATATGCAAATTTCCAAAAAAAAAATTATATTGCCTAGATGTTGTAAAGTGTATAATACGTACAGAAAAGAAAAAACATCATTCATGTTTAAGGACCATCATTCACTGAATGTATCTGTACAAGGTTCACGCATAAAAATAGATTTTATTCGTTTAACGTTCTATATCGACAGCTTGCTACTATGAAAAAAAACTACTAAATACACCATTACTGTACAACATGTAATTGTAATGTTTAGAACGCAATAACTGTACCAGTCGTACATGTAGAGCGCCGGGTTTGATTCCCGGCCGGGCAGATATATAAATGAAGAGTTTTACTTCTGGGTCTAGTTATTTTGGTATGTATTTATTTGTGTCTATGACTGTGAGAGTTATAAACGTTGCTTATTTTGGAATTTTATACAAAATCGTTTACAAAATGAAAACCATCAGTCGTGACAGATGCACATCATATCATTTGCCGTGATTACTTGGCTCAGCGGCGCAACACGGCAACGCACTTACACGTTCCCCCATCTCTGATTGGCGGGCGTTAAGTCCCTGGTATGGGATGCAGTATCGTTTGTTTTGTACCTTCCACTCAGATTGTATTCATTTTCATATGAGACTACCGACTCGGCCCCGCTTCGCTCGGGTAATAGTCTATTTACTTACATTATTTTTCTTTCATACATGCATCCAGTCATTACCTAGTTGCGAAAACTAACAATTAGAAAAATCTATTTCGAGGAACTGAATTACTATATTGAATTTAACTATTTAATTTCTGGTCCAATTTACAAAAAACTTAACTTATTATGCACCAAAACCTTTCTCAGGAATCACTCTACCTGTTGTTGAAAACTGTGAGAAAATCCAGACAGAGAGACAGGCGCGACTAGGGACTTTGTTTTATAATATTTAGAGATTTAGAGATACTGAGCATGGCTCCGCTTGCGTAAACACCTGTACGCGGGTCAGTTTGGAAAGTCTTGTATAACAGGACCACACATCCATTTTTCTAGGCGCTAGACAAATGAGACTGATCTTTGGTATGGTGTCAAGTTGCTTTCGCTAAACCATTCTCTTTGAAGATAAAGGATGAGATTGTTAGCACATTTACATTATGAGGCAAAAGTCGTAGTTCTTAGTAGTGGTCATGCAGTTAAGCCGCAAATATAACTTTAATTCTTTTTGAGGCCGAATTGGATGGCTGGAAATTCAGCGAGAGAAATTTAGTCGATATTTTGTTTATTTGTTTTTATGTATTTTGAGAAATTAAGTGTATTCTAACGTGGCAATTTTAAATTCTATTAAACCAACATTCTAAAATAATTTTTATTTAGTAGTGCGTAATAATTATTGTTAAAAATATATATTTTAATTTCTATGCGCACTTACACTTCGCTGAGATTTTATCACACGCATTACGATAGGTACCTATAGTTTAAGGGACTAGTATTTGATATGGGGAACACAATACGAACAAATGCATAGGGTTCAATGCACAATGCACTTAGGGCTCAAACTCAAAACGCGGCGTTTGAAAGAGTGCTCCAAGATAAAGTACAACCCTTTTACTATTGTGATAGGAAGTCACTTTCGTTTCACCCTTCGAAAGTAATAATAGTAATGTCATGCACTGTACATAATGCAGGGTCATGTGTGTGAGAATGATTGACGGATGTTTTTTTTTAGGCAGGTCTGATTCAAAATTCTGGATTGGTGTTTGTCCGCATGTCATTATTTTTTATACAATGAGTCCCATGTTTTGTTACTGGTGATGAGAGAATAAGCTACTCATATCGTATGCAGTAAACTGTGATCGCTATGCATCACGGGAATACGTCTAACGCACTTGGCACTATGCCGTATGGGCGCAGACTTCCTGTAGATTGATTAGTTTATGGTTTTATTAAAGCGGATTTTATCGCATTTATATGTGAGAAGAGTAGCAAACGAGCATGTAAACCACCTGATGGTAAGCAGTCGCAGCCCATAGACATCCATGTACCTACAATCACAAATATGACCGAAATCCTATTTGAGCTCGAACATGGATGCGTTGCTATTCCTGAGGACTAAGATGGTCGCCTCGCTTCAAAGTGTAGCTGGCAACCGCATCTCTCCAACCGAAACACAAGTAATGCTTTACAGCGGATTATGAGGGCAGCGGTGGTACCTCCCCGGTCGATGGTCGGTTAGTGGTCGTTTGCTACTTTGACAAGTTAAAAAAAGATGCCCTGCACGCTCGTTTACTTTTAAATGTACGTAAAAGAAACACTGTACTTAAAAGTACTTTTTTGCGTAAAATAAAATAATGAAAAAATAGAACCATTTTGTATGTATAATTTTAAATTAACACCATCGCGGAATTTATACATGATGTTAGGTACTCGATATTTCGAACCAGTTGAATGGCGCGTGGTCACGACGAAACTGCGGTGGCGGTGGGAAGCTGTTTACTGGTGTTAGTGATAGATTAATCTATGTACCTTACGTTTAGTTCGTTTTTATTTTTGCGTTCCATATCACGACACACAACACTAATTGTATCTTTACGCACTGAACTTTGCACTATTTGAAATTTACATATTTTTTGTATGTATTCGTGTACAAAGCCCACAAGTTAATAAAGTTTTCATTGTGCGACATTCCTTATTTTATTTATTCAATATTGCTGATCGATTCCCCACAAAGTGGAAAGTGTCAGCGTGAGCAATCAGCCCCAATGTTCGCGGAAGTGAGCACACGTCAAGTGAGGAACACTTCGCCATTACTTCCCTTTGTCTCTTTGTAGCAAGGAATATTTTTCACGTTGCAAAGGCGAAGATGGTATTTATAAAATACTAGCTTTTGCTCGCGGTTTCGTTGGCACAGATGTCGATAGTACATTAAATTATAATAAATCATGAAACTCTACTTTTACCTTTTATGTATATCAAATATATAAAAGGAATTAAAAAAATCATAATTTCTTTTTTTTTATTTTCCACCTGTAGGGATGGAATTTTCAAAGTTCATTTATGAAAATTCCATTTCAATTATGTAATTATGTGTTATTTACTGTATATAAAGAGCTTATGTGCATAGTTTCAGGGTTATAGGTTCTAGTAGCTGGGCGTAGATGTGTGGATTTCGTAATCACCTTACTGTTTTATATGTAGACATTTAAGATATATGTTTAGTAAAGTACCAGTAACAATATCTTTATTATTACCAATATATGCTATAACTAAACACGTAGTAGTGTCGCAAATTTTCTGCGTCCAGCCAGGTATTAAATTTGCCCTTTTGTAACATTTCTCTATAAGAGGTGATACAATAAATCATGAAATAAATAAATAAATTGATTGGACTTTTCATACGCTAAGTATACATAGGTGTAATGTTTAGAATGCAGTGCTTCCATCAAGTTACTCGTCTATATTTACCGCAGGGAACTCCCCAGATGCAGCGAAACGAAACTGAGATAGGGATGTCTCCCCAGAAAGACTTCAACACAAAAACAGTGAATAATATTGGAATCCACCCTTAGGATTTATAGATATTAACAGGGATTTCCTATGGGATTTAGTAAAACACTGAAGTGATATATGTCGACAAACCACATATTAATATATGATTAATGCTTTTTAAGTAAAACTACTATTATTTATACTCAGGAGAATAAACCACCTGTGAACAACTTCAAGTAAGAATCTAACTAAAGTTTTTTATGTGAGCACAGTGTTAAGTGGTCGCATCTCATAGACATCCACGTATAACCACAAAAACGACTGAAATCCTATGAGGTCGAACGTAGATACGTTGCTACTTCTGAGTACTAAGATGGACGCCTCGCTTCAAATTGTAGCCATCAACCGCATCTCTCCAACCAGAACACGAGTAATACTTTCCGGCGGATTATGAGAGCGGCGGTGGTACCTCCCCGGTTGAACTATAGTTCTCCCGGCTACGAAAATTATAATTTAAAGTTATAAGAGTAATAATTAAATTCTAAAACGCTAATAATTTGCAAAAGTGCTAAGTGCGTACATACTTGATTCGAACTCTGGACTGTCCATGCGAGAGGTCGGAATCTTATGATTACGCTATCCTTACTAAACGTGCTATTTACAACCATAAAATACTAATCATCATTGGGGACAAACAAATAAGACCTGCGAATAGAAATTAAATTACTGGCTAACAAATTATTAGAAACCTTTCCCAGAATTCTGATTCAGCGAACTTGATACGGGGGTAGATAACTGAGAATTCGCAAGAAAATGAGAATATAATATCCAGACAATGTTTCCAACTTAATTTTATCGACGTTTAAAAATGTTTTTCGGCTATCTCCGTTTTTATCTGGACACATTTTCTTCTCAATTATTTCCTCACAAATATTAATGCCAGGAGGTTTTATTTCGTCTTAAAAAATAATGTGAAGTACACGTTATATTCTTTTACTATATTTGTGTAGTGCAGAAGTGGAAACTATATGATTTTAAACTATTATTGTCGCGGAATTTATATATTCAAATATTTACCGGATTCTTACAAGTAACGATTTTTGATATTTGGTTGCCTTATTTCGAAGGAGTTGCATGGCTCGTGGTCACGGCTAAGGAGTTTAGATAAACAGTTATTGTGGCTAAACTGTTTAGGTAAACTGTAAAGGTATTTATTTATACTTTTTGAATTTTGTTTACCGGTATATCGAACCGGTTGCACGAGTCGTAGTTACAGCTAACTGGCTAAATTCCTTAGCTGAACCGTTGTCACGATCACCTCTAAACTATTTAGCTATACAGTCGTCATATTTAACTAATTCAAAATATCGGCAATCAAAATATCAGCAATCAAATGTCAGAAATAGTTAATCGCGAGTACTCAGTACATAGTAAAAAATACTTTTTAATAAGTAAAATAGTAAGTAAGTAAATAAGTAATAAGTAAAAACTACATGCCTATTTTCTACCAAATAAGCAGAGATCGCCGATGTCGTGAGGAATAACTAATCATAGTTTTAGTTCGAAACATGCGAACGAAGTCGTGAGCATAGCTATTACCTCATATATCTTTCGAGGGTTCAGAAATATCGGGATACTTCGCAGTCATGTTTTCCACCTCGATATCTTCCAGTACATAAAATCTATAGCGATAAATGATAATTATTTTATTGTTCAAGTGTTTCAATGTAGCCGACTAAAGTACAGACTTTATTAACTATTGGCCCAAAGTTAAAGTGAAAGCGTGTATTAAAGGTGTGTCATTTCTATTAATTATTTTATATCGCACCTTTAGAGTAATAGAGGCCTATTCCAAAATTTGAAGATTTGTGATTTCATTTACAATTTTTTTCCAGTATCTTTCGCCACATTTTCTCCATAACGAAACACCTTTCGAATCGGTAGTTCATTGATTTTCAGAAAGAGTTCTGTAAATAATGTACTTTAAATATATGTATGTCGGAGTCAGGTGGCCGATCAGAATGGGTATCTTCATCTTCAGACATTATTTGTAGGCAAAATGTGGGTATACGGGCAATTAACAAAGAAATGAAAGTCACTGAACCGATTTATTAATCACAAATCACTATTTTAAACAACTATTATAACAACGAGACGCAAGACAGTTCCTAGACGTGTTGTTCGCACAGCGGCTTGCCGTTCACTAAGCGACTCCGCTGCGCACAGCACCACTTAGACTCTGTCGTAGCGCCATCTTGTCCCAATAACGCTTGCGCTTCGTTTATCAATACAGCTCCCGTACTATTGACCTCTCCGACATATATGTATGTTTTTTAATTTATGCTTTTCATTTTTACAAAATATAGAAAGATACATTGAGCATCGTATAACTTAAATTTCAGTTTTCCAAAATTACGCCTGAAGAGTTCATATTTTTTACATATTACGTTGCGAAAGTTTTGTACGCATTTACAAAAAAAAGCTGAGTTGAGTTATTTTTGATGGTAAACGTTCCGTTTGATGTTCTTTTTCAAACACAGGTATTTTTAAAGAAAAAGACAATATATATCTGTCGTTACATGATGGTCTAATCAAAAAGGTTCAGCTGTATTCAGAACAGACAGACTAGCTAAGTATTTTTTATGAAATTTATATCATATTGAAGTAATACTTATTATAACTAATTCCTTATGACCTATGGACGACTGTAACCAAATCTATACAAAACAGTAGTCTCACTTGAAGTCGCTACTTCTTAGGACTGTGCGCATCACCGCACATATAGCTACTTTTTACATATAGTTACATATTATTATGTCAGTAAGTCGAATGAAATGAATGTTCGACCTGGTGCCTACGTCACCTTTTCTCCATCCCACCACTCGCCGAAGGTTAAAGTTTCATCAACATCAACTGGACTCGTGGCGGTCCTCTACAGTTCGGTTCGCACGCTCCTTTTTGCCACGTACGTGCATGATGTGGAACGAACTTCCGAGGTATTTCCTGCACGCTATGACATGGGGCTCTTCAAGAAAGGTGTAAAGAAAGCTCTCCTTCAAAGCCAGCGATGCATTGGCGACTCCTCTGGTGTTGCAAATGTCCATAGGCGACGGTGACTGCTTCCCATCAGGTGGCCGGTCTGCCTTTTCTCCGGCTAAAATATAAATAAAAGAAATATATTTTTGCCTATAAGATAACAGTTCATTACCAAATAACTGTAGGAGTTTTAGGTAAGTATTAATTTAGTTTTGTTTGTCTTTAAATTTTTATCGTCTCACTTCTAAAAGTCTTATCCTGTCTAAGTATGTATTATTAAATAACTTTTAGCGCTACTTTCGAATATAAAGCAAAAATAATAAAAGTCAGTTTAAGAGTTCCACTCCTTTCGTAATTTTGTAAAATTCGTAGTTACATGAAAATGATATAAAATGAGATTATATAAACTTCTATGGAATCCTTGTTGCGCAAGTGTTACTCGCAGTTTCCATTTTTTTATAACATATCCCTATTTCCGGAGTCACTTAGACCATACGAAGATCCACTGTCCCCGCGCTCCAATGAGCAGGGAACAGGAAGGGAGGCCGAGGGAGGGGGCGAATTTGGACACTTTAATGCGAGTTTTGATGTTTTATGTTAATATCGAATCGCAAGTTTGGCGAGTAGTCACTGAACTCGCTTCGAAACCAACGGTTAGGATCTTCGATATCCGAATGTAACGTTTGAATTGTTGGTAAAATATTTAAGTACCACAAATAGTTAAATCTTAGATATTATATTTTACAATAACGAATAATAATATATTATACTAATCAAAGAATTACTAAGAAATAATGAAACATTCGTATGTATATATGTTTTAAAGAATAGGTTTTCAAATTGATTAATAACTTTATCAATTTGACATTGACATGACAATTGGATGAGAAAATTTTCTCACTCACTTGCGCTAGAAGAACGTGTACAAATTGTACAAATTTATTTTTAAAATCATGCTTCAATATTAAAAGCAATGCGTTTTACCCGCTTTTAATATGAGAAGAGTAGCAAACGAGTGTGCAGGCTACCTGATGTTAAGTAATTGATGCAGTCCAAGGATACACATCTTACCGGAACATACAAATTCAAATAGAACTGAAATCCTATTGAAGTTGTGCGTAGATGCGTTGCTACTGAGGACTTAGATGGTCGCTACATTTTAAGTGTAACTGGCAACTGCACTTCCGAAACACAATTGTTTTACAGTAAATTATGAGAGCGGTGATGGCACCATCCTGGCTGAACTATAGTTGCTAAAATTATTATATCTTTCTTTTTTAATGCGAAAGAGTAAGAAACGGGCATGCAGGCCACCTGATGTTAAGTGATCACTGCAGCCCATGGACTACCACGTTCAATCTCAAATAGAACAGAAGTTCTATATAAGGATGGACGC
>DWON01007800.1:0-12606 GCA_018251015.1 Phocides pigmalion okeechobee
TTATCCTTTCGTTTCCCCGCTTTACTTGTCATTGGCAGAGCGTACATACGCCATTGCCATTAAAGAAAGAAAAAAAATATTATAATGTCAAACTGTCAAAGTCAAAAATTAAATAAACTGTCAGGCCTGCACGGGTTAGGTTGGGTTATGCCGATCCTAGATTATGATTATACTTTAATTAATATTTAAAGATAAATGTGAAAAATATATCGTCTTATTACAAAAATTTGAATACAACAGTTTATATCTAATATTGCCCACAACTTGCGGGTAAATTCATCATGAATATAGTCAGAGTAAGTTTCTTGAACAAAAGTTTTATATTATATTCTTAATACGATATAATTCTGCTACGATAAATAATTGAATGATATTTTTAGCAAATCTTGCGAACTTCGCCTGCCGTCAGGAATACGTTTACGGGCAATATTGCGGCAATAAGACCTGTAACCTCTACCATTACACCGATATCAACTCCCATTGAAAATGTTCCAACGACCATTGAATTGGATAAACTGTACAAAAGGGTGGAACTAGAGATGCGAGGCATTGACCCCGCAGTACTTTTAAGTTATTCTTGGTTCTGCATCGCTGCAGCTTCACATTTAGGCATTGAAGTCTCTCGAAGGTATGTACAACATCTACATAAGTGACCGACAACGCTGACTCGAGTTAATATATGAGTGCTGCAGTGACATTGTTGGTGTTAATAGTTTTTATTTATATTTTATAATTATAACTAATCATTTCTTTATTTCACAGCTGGGCACTAAGGAAAGCCGAAAAAGAAAGACACACCTTATTAAGATGTGTTCATATTTACAAAAAACATAGAGTGCAATACGAAATTCGAACATATTTCAGATTTATCCACCTTATACGACTTACTGGCTCCACTTGTGACACATACTTGGAATACATAGAGAGAAACTTGCCAGAAGGATGTGCTCTTAAAGTCACTAAAATTGAATGTCAGCCATTACCAGAACACATAACTCCACCCACTAAAGAGTAATTTTAGCTTAATTTTGTGTAGTCATAGAATAAAAAACAATATATTGATGGAATGTTTTATTTATCACATTAATTATAGATCGTAATAAATAGTAATAAGTATAACCCTGCATTGAATATCAGATTAGGGAGTAAAAAATTTAAAATACTAATATTAACCTGTGGCTTTGCCTGTGACATATAAGCTTGGTTGCCTGCTGATAGCTGTATAGCAAAATATAGTTTTACACTTTCCCTGCGGTTACAAATGACTATATTTCTGGGCTCAATGTGCTTGCAGCTTCTACACAACTGTGTTGTAGCAACAAATTTGTATGGATTACAGGTGAACAAAAGTGCTGTTTTTATGTCGGTGCTACAAGACTGCGGGCGGACATAATGTCTGTATTTGTAGATACATAGATGCTCCAGTTTAGGGCCACCCCCTGCAATACTGACCTGATCATATATATTCGCGCCGCAGGGAAAGTGTTAATAAATATTGATTAAAAGGAGTTTGCTATAATTATTTTTGGTCATCGCTCAGTACCAAGATGCATGCTATGTTGAAAGCAGAGGTACAGGCAACCAGTGTACAAAGTTGGTGGTATATTAAATCAAAAAACGTTTTTCATAAAAGAAAAGTGCTCTGATTCACTTTTATACAATAGAAGAGATTACAGTTACAATATAAGCAAGAACATTTCACATAATATATTTTTATATAACTTAACTATTTTTTTACTTTTTTCATAGATAGTCTTTTTGTGTAAATAGTACGTTAATAATTGCTTTATAATTACTTTGCAAGTTAGTATTTATTAATAAGCAATTGAGGTAATAAAATGTATATTACAGACAATTATAAATAGCTTCTAAAGAGATATTCACAGTAAAGCTTAAAATTAGAAATTCTTCTATTGATTCCTGAGGCCAGTCTATTGTAGGCAGAAAAAGCAAAGAAATATTTATTTTAAGCCCTTTTGGAAGGACAGAAACAGCATAACTTTAATTTCATAATATGCTGTAGCAAACACCTACTCTTACATACACCTAAAAATTTTATCAATAGAAGTAGTACTTATTACCTATTTTAGCCAGTCCATCTAATGTTTGGCATTAAGTATTAATTTGGCAGTTTAAGTATAACTGGATTTAATCTAATCTGGAATGGATACATTTCAATGTGTAATGACTTTATTTATTGCCAATATTCCGAGTGCTAGAATTGCATTGTCCGTGGTCACAATAGAAACAGAGTGAATATTGAAAAGTGGATAGACTTAATGAATACTTGGATCTATCCACAGCCCTAGTACTGATCTGTGTAACTGAGTGGTCTGCTTGACTTCTACATTTTTTTAATGTGAAAAGAGTAGCAAATGAGTATGCAAACAACTTGATATTAAGTAATCACAGCGTACAGACATCCACATACTACCACAAACACTAATGAAATCCTATCCGAGCTCGAACGTAGATACATTGCTACTTCTGAGGACTAAGATGGTTGCCTCCCTTCAAAGTGTAGCAACTTCACCTCTTTAACCGAAACACAAGAAATGCTTTATGGCGGATTAAGAGAGTGGCAGTGGAACCTCCCCGGTCTAAGTATAGTTCTTCCATCTTTAAGTGGTAACACCGCAATCTAGTAACCTTGATTGAAATGTTGGCATAAATTGTGAATCATATTGTGAACAGGAACTAATCATACTTTTGAGATTGACATACTGTAAAAATGTATAAAATAGCAAAGGCTAATTCGAGAGCATGAAACAGTAACATGACCAAACACCAAATGTACTCAAGCCTTAGAATGTAAGTCTGGCAAATGAGGAAGTAGCACACAGCGACTGCTGATGGTATGGTGAGGAGAACCGAGATTAGTACTGCTATCTCTGAAAAAGATAAGTAATTTTTACATTTAAGTTAAATGGATTGTAATCATTCATGATAATTATATGTAATCATTGAATAATAAAAGAAATACATCTATCATGAAACAGATTTACAATTTAATATTTGCTTTTGGAATATTTTATGAAATGGATGCACGCAAGAGTATGCAAGAGCATACACGACACCTGATGATTAATAATCAATGTTATCTTTAACAAACATTAAATCTGTGACCAACTGTCGATCAATTATGAAAAAATAAATATCTTTATATATATAATAGTATTATCATCGACTGGCTGGGTTAAAAATACCCACCTGATAATAGTGTAGGGATTTATGTGGTCGTGTTACTTATGAATTCCTGTAAGGTAATTAGGTTCTTACACTTGTAGATTAAAATGTTCTTACTTTTACTCGCTAGATTTCCTCTTCGCCCGAGGAAAATACGCAATGTTTCGATGAGACACAGAGCACAAAATATCCCGACCTCAGTGGCTAAGGTATCTTCAGGGTAAGTTACATTAATCACTTTCAATATCCCCATGGCGGTCTCACAAACGATAAACATCCCTAAATAAAATGAGTTTAGATACAGTAGTATTTCATAGGCTAAACTAGAATTTACATTTATCACTTTGGACATTATCGATTTTTTTGTTTATAATTTTGGTGCGGGAGATCTACAGGAAGACGGAAACGATAGGGGAGGATACAGTTGCGACCGATTCACGGTACAATGTACGATGTACCTACCAGTACTACTGGCGTAGCTGATGTCGAATATTATTTTATGCCTTGGAATAATATAAAAAACGTTTAAAATTAATAGGTATATAAGGGCCAATACATAATATAGTATAAAGAGAGGAAAAGTGCGGTATCGTAGCATTTTTATGCATGTTCAATATCAGTTACAGTGCCATCTAGACTTCCAAAAATGAAATAAATATATATGAGATACTAACGAGACTGTAGATGTAGTCCTGCCGTACTTTTCGATTTGTCAACACAGATTTCAGATAATCCAAATTATGGAACTTCTTAGAAATTCAATATACTATACAATAATTGTAACCGTAACATTTTTGTTATCTAAATTTGAAAAGAAAGTTTTATTGCTATATACATTTTCAAGTAGCTACTTTATCGCAAGTCTCAAAGTATTACGGCTACGTAAAATTATTGTGCTGAGACATAAATAGTTCTGGAGGTGGCAGTCGAACTTTATAATGATGATTCTAGTTGCTTCCCATATCTAGGGAAGTTTTCTTATGACTTTAGACTAGTTTAGACTGATGTCGTCGCGGAAATGTCCGCCGAATCTGAATATATATATTTTAATGATGTAGTGGGTTTTTCTTTTTTTTATGTGAGAAGCAAATGAGCATGCAAACCACCTGATGTTAAGTAGTCGCAACCCATAGATATTCACTTACAACCACAAACACGACTTAAATCCTGAGATCGAACGCAGATGCGTAAATGATTCCCCTGAGAACTAAAATAGTCTCCTATCTTCAAAGTGTGGCCGAAAACCGCATCTCTCGAACCAAAACACAAGTAATGCTTTAAGGTGGATTATGAGGGCGGCGGTGATACCTCCCCGGTCGAACTATAGTTCTCGGACATACCCGATGTGTTAATTCGACTCATTTGGATACACAGTGATCACTGCGAAACTGCGGTAGCGGGGGGAATCTATCAATAAGCACTAGTTATTGATAGATCTATGTATGTTGCATTTAGTTAAAAAAATGTTGTCCTAATTTAACCAAACCTCTGAAGTTATTATTTACAATAAGCATCAAGAAAATGCAATGTTATAGGTTTTTATGACATTTATATTATTATACAATCAACCGTAAATTAGAGCGTTGTTTTTATATAATAACCATTTCTTGGACTGTTTCAATTATAAAATTCTGAAAAATAAGTATTCGTTTAATAATTTGATTGAAATTACCCATTTATATAAGCTTAATCCTGAAAATATTTCCTTGTATAAAAATTGGTTTTAAATGGAAAGCCTGATAAGGCAACTGGACTAAAACATAACACACCGCTTTCTTAATGAGAAACTGAAAGTGGTTTGCAGGCGGAAAATACGGACGCGAGCGAATGTATACAGGGTGATATGGGAAACTGAGGGGTATTTTATGTAGTACAAAAAAGTAAACGATCTATATCAGTTCAGTATGGAAAAATAGCAATGAAATTTTGTATTGTTAAATTAAAAATAAAATAACTTATATACAACATATAAATATAAAAAAAAAACATATTTGAAAATTGTAGCCTAACCCTCTTAAACGGTCACCATGTTCGTAGCCGCCCGCTAAACAGCGGGATCGGTGCGAGGGCCGTGCCGGCCAGAACCCTCAAACCCCGAATAATCCATATTAATCTCCTCCCCCGCGAGAGCCCTTGGAAACCGTCGAGAATGAGTAGCAGAAAAGTGTAGGACGTCTCCCTTTTCGTTCCTTTTCGTTATACGATTATAAAAAAGAGATAAAACTATTTATTCATTATCATGTCCCATTTTTGGCCACTATTAATAGATTAAAAAGGATTAGGCTATACTTTATCACATTACATTATATTTTTCTTCTCTGTTAACGATTTCTGATACGCATAACTTCGATAATTCAGAGGCGTGTGCAAAGGATTTGAATCAAAATCCTCTCAAGTGAGAGGCCGTAATCTTAATTACTATCAGGTATCATCGTCGACATTTCATTATACGTAAAGTTAAATAACGAACATAAACATTTCTCCCCATACATGGTACTTAGCATTTACGCGTATCTACTGAAATTTATTAGTTTACTGTTTTCATTCAAGAATGCAGTTGCATAAAGAAATGTGAACACTCCAGTTTAGAGAGAGTTGAGTAAAATGCGCAAGGCATAGGCGATGCACGCAATCATTACACTTCCTAGACACGAGCCAACCAGACGTAAATCTATTGGAAAAACTATTTTCAATGTGAAAAGTGAGGACATTAAATATTTTTTGGTACACGGTCTTGATCGCTTAACAAAATGAGGACACGACCAGAATTATCGTTTTCGAAATTGGACCCCGAAACGGGAGAGCTTTTGGATCGTATGTTTGAGAAAAAGGACTGCATGGTTGAGATAAATCCCGGCCGCGTGATCCTGCCAGCTGATTACATGACGATCGGGCAGGATATCCTGGATATGAAGGTCCTTGAGAGTGACGTATGGATGTGCTCGTATCCTAGGACTGGTATGTTTAGAACTAAGTCGCTTAAAAGATACCAAGAAGTGAAGTATAAATTCATCGTGTCAATCAATAAAATAATATTTTATTATTTATTTTCTGTAAAGATGATTTTGTGTACTTAAAACAATATTTTAAAAATATGTAATACATGTAATAGTGTCAAACATCAAATGTTTCAATATAATTTTATTTATGATTTATTAATTATTCATTTTACATTTTATACTTATCTTTTTTAAACTTTATACATTTTAAAACATCTTTACATTGGCACTTGTGTTTAATTAACTTAGTATCCTATTACCGTTTTGAAATGATATGAAAATATATTTGTTCCATTTCAAAACGGTATTTTTCTCGAATTATGGTTGGACTCCTAAAAAACCTGTATGAAAAAAAAAACAAAATATAAATAAAATGTTCTATTTATTCATTTGGTTCTTATATCAGCATCACACAATTATTATTATTAACTACATATAAAGAATTTTAAGTTTGAAAACAATTTTAGGATCCACCTGGGCTCAAGAGATGGTGTGGCTAATTGGACACGATTTAGATTATGAAGGTGCCAAATCTTTACAACAAGTACGTATTTAAAACCATCGTTTTCCATTTTGAGTGATCGCGATAAATTACTCTCCTCTTCTCTAAATATTATAAAATAAACTTCCCCGTCGCGTCGGTCTGTCTGTTCATGATAAACTCAAAAAGTACTGGACGGATTTTCGCACAGTTTTCAAGAACAAGTAAAGAGATTCCTGAGGAAGGTTTTGATGCATAGTAAGTTAAGTTTTTTTTTCTAAATTGGGTGAGAAATTCAATAATTACAGTCAATATAGTAATTCTGTCGTCGTTCGAAATAGAAGTTTCTAATTGTTAGTTTTTATAACTAGGTAATGACTGGATGCATGTATGAAACAAAAATAATGTAAGTAAATATAAACTATTACCTTAGCTGGACCGGGTCGCTGGTAATCTATATAACTTTATTAATACTACCTTTGTCCGTTTGTTTAACTGTAGATCCGTTGTCCCCTTGTTGAGCTCTCATGCATAATGGTGGACGGTCACGCCGAATGGCATGACGAGTCTGTAAAAGGAACTTCTGTTGATTTGGTGAAGTATCGTCTTCCGCATCCTCGGTATATACGAAGTCACTTACCTTGGGACCTTCTTCCTATTGAGATCGAGAGGGATGACGGCTCTGCTAAGCCTAAGGTAAGATTTTATAAGGAAATATCAATGCAGAACTTATACATATATTTTGCAACTGCTTCGAAATAGCGGCAATTAGATAAAGTAAAATAAAACTTATTTAAATTAATTTGTGTCCGAAAAGATCAACCTTTGTAAGTGTTACTTTTATATTTTATATGAATTTGTAATTTTGTAATTTTGTAATTAACTATAAGGGAATTTACTAACATAGATTTTACAATATAACTATTTTAAATTTTATTAATATGACTGTTATCTTATAACTACGCTTACGCATTAGTATTGACTGTAATGTTAGCTGTAACTTTGATTCAATAAAAAAAAAAATAAAAAAAAATCCTAAAATAAATAAATGTTACGTTTATGTTCATTTGTTTCGAAATGCACTTTATTTATCGCCAATTGTTTTAAACTGTATGCGTAGTAATATTTAATCCGATTTAAACTTCTAAAATGATCATATTGAGTTGTTTTTAAGTTTTCAAATCATCTTTTTATTACATAATACATTTGTATTATGTCACAGGTTATATACACATCGCGTAATCCTAAAGACATGGTGGTTTCTTACTACCACTACTGTACGTTGGTGCACGGCCTCAAGGGGACATTTGAGGAGTTTTGCGACATCTTCATGAGGGACCGCGCACCATTTGGACCAGTTTGGAATCATATACTTGGTATGTTATCTACGAAAGAAGATACCTTAACATGATTTTTGAACTGCGTAAACATCACTTTGAACAAATTGACTTTTGATTCATCTTGAATCGAAATCTTGCGAAGTTCTTGATTATGATAAATTATTTATTGATATTAAAATATATACAGCTTCCCTATATAATGAACTGTCGAAAAAATTGTAATTGCGATAAAAAATTGGAAGAACTTCTGAGCTTTTTGAATGTACGTTCTTCACAAAATTTTAATAGTGGTATATATGTACATATTTCAATAAATTTAAGCTATCAGTTATTCCCTGTACGCTATGACAAGGGGCTCCTTCAAAGCCGGTGTTGCAAGTATCCATAGGCGACGGTGACAGCTTTCCATCAGGTGGCCCGCCTGCCTTTTCGTCAGGCTAAATTATATATATACAAAAACCATACCAGGATTTACTTTTAATAAGAGTACTTAATCGTTATCTTCTATCTATTTGAAATGATCTGAAATATCTTTTGAAAATTCATACATCATTATCATCATAATTCTACACGTTTGTTTACATAGGTTTTTGGAACAGGCGTCATGATCCGAATCTGCTTTTCATCAAATTTGAAGAAATGAAGCGGGACTTACCTGCCGTGGTCAGGAAGACGGCCCAATTCCTGGGAAAAGATATGAGTGAAGAGCAAGTTGATAAACTTTGCGATCACTTGTCATTTAAAAACATGAAGACGAATCGGGCTGTCAATTTAGAGGCCATCTTGGAGAAATCTTTTGGGAAGAGCTACTTGGAACAAACTCAGCTAAGATTTATAAGGAAAGGCGAAATTGGTGACTGGAAGAACTACATGTCAGATGATTTGTCTCGAAGATTTGATCAATGGGCTGAGGAGCATCTAAAGGGTACTGAATTGAGTTTTGAATAGTTATTTTATATATTTGAGCCGTCTTAGGCCCAATAGTACATATATGACGATTTGGGTCTTTTAAAAAGATATTAAACAAACATAGGCCCTTCATTATGTTTTTAACTGAATCAAAACTGGCTATAGTATTATCATTGTTAAATCCATGATTTTGGTTCCGTCACCTAATAACGTTGAAGGTGAAACTTGGTTATTGGCATTATATAACTAAAAAATATTCATTCAAATGTTTCCTTTTTATAATTTTCCTAGTTATGATTGTTCGGTGCTATTTCCTGAAGTTCATCGTTGCGTAAGTTAGAAAGTAGGAAGTTTGTATGAAACGGCAGTAACTTACTTATAATGGCACGGAATGATATAAAAGTGTAGTAGATTATTGTTCACGTTTGAAGAACTTTGATAAATCATATAAATCATATATAGTTTCAGACGTCTTGATTAATTGATATATTTGTATATTCGTGTATTAAGTTGATTGTTTTTAAGTAATATTTATCTATTTGCATATTTAGTTTTTGATCGCTCATACACTAGGAACCAATATAAGACTAATGTTGAATCAATATCAAATTAAACATTCCATTTGTTAACATTTTATTACATATAAATATTATGAGTTAAATATTTATGAGTAGATAGATTTATAAAATAGCATTAAACATATTGTTAAACTTATTATTGTAGATGAACTTGTATGTTAGCGTAGAATTTAGAGGAAATAAAAAAAACATACATAAATTCAATGCCTTTTTATTTTCACAATAGTGACAGTGACAGGACAAAGAATTACAAGATTCGTCCTTCTAACAAAGCAGATTCATACATTGTGAAATATCGACACAAAATAAGTTACACATATTATAATAATACTTTAAAGTTTGTTTTCGCAATAACGATCTATATCTAAGTGTAGGTAACAGTACATCAATAACAGCAAATAAAAATTAAGTACAATATTAATAAGTAATCTCAAAACGACTAGATAAAGTATTACTTATGACATAGATTTAAATTTGTAGATGTACCCATCGTACCTTCCTAATGTAAGAAGAGTAACAAACCAGCGTGCAGGCCACCTGATGTTAAGTAGTATTCGCTGTAGCCCAAGGACATCCACATGCAACTTCCAACAGGACTCAAGTATTTTCTGAGCTCGTACGTACGTGCTCCTGAGGACTGAAATGGTCGCCTTTGTTCTAAATGAAGTCGGAAACAGAAATACAAGTATTGCTTCACGGCGTTGGTATTTCTCGATCGAATTATAATTGTTTTTTTTATAATGAAAGAGTAAGAAACGGGCATGCAAGTCACCTTATGTTAAGTGGTCACTGCAGCCCATGGACAACCACGTCCAATCTCAAATAGAACAAAAGTTCTATTTAAGAATGGACGCGGATGCGTTCTTACTCTTGAGGACTAATATGGTCGCCTCCAATAATGTGTATCCGGCAACGACACCTCCCCAACCGAAACACAATACATGAAGAACGTGTGGCTTTACGGTGGGTTATGAAGGTGGCGGTGGTACCGCCCCGGGCGAGCTCTAACGGATCTATCACCTTTAAAAGGTATATGATGCATGTGTTAATCTAGGTAAAGCACTAGACTACTACTATATTTGAGCGTCTTTTTAAATTTACTAATGAACAACGCCATCTCTCGTGCGTAGCCGAAACTATAGTTCATTCTAAAATTACAAATTAATTCATTTCATTGCAAAATACAGCGGAACTAATAGACTATAATTAAATCATAAAAAATATATACGAATATTGTTTGAATTAAAAGATATGCTACAAAGAAGTCATTAAAACTAAAGTAAAAATATTTGCAAATTAAATATGACATCCAAAACTGTTTGTGGCACAGTGCACAGATCGGTGACAGATTTTCCTCACTGTCACTACTTAGTTATATTGTATATCTGTCAACAAGGTCAGCTGTGTTGAAGATTGAATGTTGCTAACTTCATGTGCTACGTCGAATCTCTCGGATACTTTTTTATAACACAATTTGGGAAGTATAACTTTTAAACAAGTTCCGTTAACAAATACAAATTGCATTTATAAAAAAAAAAACTATTTTAATGATAATCAAAGTTATTTAATAAAGCTGATAATAACAGTTTTTTTGTTTCTTTTACGAAGCATATAAGTTTCGGTTGTAATTGCGAATTATTTTCCATTATGGGTATAGCGTCATAATCATCAGGGACATCCCAGCCTCTTTGGGCGGGAGAATACAGGCGAAGTAAACCCTCTTTGCCTGGCCCTGAACTAAGGGTTGTACTCCGGCTTAACTATCATAGGCCTCACTCACTGTTACCAAACACCCATAAAGCGGGGGGAGGAAGGCATAATCCGGGGTATAGCGTAGCAATCAGTGGGTACCTGTCATTTCCAGCGGTGGTGACGAAGCACGCTCGCCGTTGTTTTACAAGCGGTCTGACATCTCTACGCTACGCAATGAAGTTTGGGAACGTGATTTATTATCTGTGGCTAGCGGCCGTCTAGCAGATCGGTTTGAGTGCATTCACCTTGGTTTTTTTACTAAAGAGCTTTACCTACGAAGACATTCAGAGAAGATATACTGAGAGAAGTGATACAGATACGAATACGGATACTAATATACATTATTAGTGTCTAGATCTGCGAATAAGGGTACAAATACGAATGATTAGTGTCTAGATCCGCGCATACGGATACGAATATGTATCATTAGTGTTTAGATTCGCAAGTACGGATACGAACTTGGAGCATTAAAGATTCGCAGATAGAGATACGAATACAGATGAATAGTGTTTAGATTCCCGAGTATGAATCGGAATATAGATCATCAGTGTCTACATCCACGCATACGGATACGAATGTGGATCATTAGTGTCTATATCCATGAATACGGATACGAATGCGCATTATTCATGTTTGGATTCGCTAGTATGTATTCGAATATGGATCATTAGTGTCTAGATCCACGACTATGGACATGAATATGCGTATAACTTTAAAACGACGATTGTCGCAAGACATTGGTAAGTTATTACATACTATGTCGTTAACTCACTGCAATAAACATAACATTGTTAAATTTTAACTTGTCTAATAGGTAATTTTTGTCGGAACACTAAAAGGTACATATAACACGGCAATATAAATAAATAAATTAATAAGACGATAAAATAAAATTAAAATACAATGAAAACATAATAAAATAAAAAATAATAAGTAAATAGCTGCGCTGCAGTATAATACTGCGAGAAATTATAGAGAAATAATAAAATAATTTATTTATGCATGTGGAACTGATGAGACGGAACCTATGATGCTTAAAAGCTTGTGTAAATCTTTAGAACAGTTATAAAGTTTACCAGAATTGAAGTGTATAAAGCTTTTAGTTCCGAGTAAGCCTCTCGTAAGCGTCTGTTAATGCTTTAAGAGCCATCTACAGGGAGCCTTGTTCTTGACAGTAAGAGATGTTAACTGCAATGAAAGACGAGTTTGAACTCGACGAAGGAGGGTATTAAAATTGACTCAAGCAATGCATATGACAAGAAGTTCTAAAAGTTGGTAGAACCGTTAGAGCTCGCCCGGGGCGGCACCACCGCCACCTTCATAACCCGCCGTAAAGCAACATGTTCTTCATGTATTGTGTT
>DWON01007801.1:0-12606 GCA_018251015.1 Phocides pigmalion okeechobee
ATGTTGCTTTACGGCGGGTTATGAGGGTGGCGGTGGTGCCGCCCCGGGCGAGCTCTATCGGCTCTACCACCTTTAAAATAAATCAAATAAATTATAATGAATACGTCCGTAATTACTTGTTCTATTTCTAAGTATATACTTGTTAAGGGTTTATTATTCATATAATTATGAATAAAGTTCCCAAAATAATAGAAGAATTGCTGGGTTTACATACTTGATGTCAGGTGAAGAATAATATTGATAAAAATAAGTTAATCAGATACAAATAAACATACATTAAATAAATAGAAATAAATTTAATTTTTTTAACGACTCGATGATGATTTGATGCCTTCCCAAGTAGACTCCTAATGGATGTTATTTTTTTATAAGCTTATGTAATCATATGATATTCCCATTATATATTGAAGGGATCTTGGCTTCTGTCTGTCACATTGTATTTTATACGATGAACGATAACCGATATCAGTTGGAAAAATCAGCAGACGACTCAATTTAATGAGGTTTATATGTGTGCGAAGACCGTTAAGAACACATCAGAGCATTACCCATGACTGAGAGTGGTAACAAGCATAGGCTTACAAGAGAGATGATTACAATGTGCAATGCTTGTAGATGTTGTATTAGGAGTCTATCCGGTTGTAACAAGTATTCAAGTTACTCGGAATAATTGTTAACAATCCCGAGGCCGCGGCACTGAATCACGTTCTGGTCGTTCTGCTGCACCACGTTGAATTGCACCTGGAAAATAATATACATATTTTAAATATAGCAAATACTGCGTATAGTCTCGTGTGTGTGTGTGTGTGTGTGTGTGTGTGTGTGTGTGTGTGTGCGTGCGTGCGTGCGTGCGTGCGTGCGTGCGTGCGTGCGGGCGTGCGTGCGTGCGTGCGTGCGTGCGTGTGTGCGTGCGTGCGTGTGTGTGTGTGTGTGTGTGACTATGACTGCGAGTTTGTCGTTACGCGCGTGTATATTTTTGTGCGTATGCGTGCGTCTATGTGATTGAAGAGTAACTTCTATATAAGTATAAGTAAAGAGGAAACATTGTAACCCCTTTTTAAAATATAATTAAGAAAGTTTGCATAAATAACAATTGCAGAGTAATAAAATATCTTGTAAGTACATACATTAAATAAAATAAAAATATATTAACTATCATAATTACAATTTTAAGCAGTTCCTGAATGATTTTCGAGCAGTGAATTTTGTGCGGTTGTAATGTACATTTTTCAATAGTCCGGATGTGTGTCACGGTAAAAAAGTGTAGTTAAGTAAATTAAAGTAACGAAGTATTAAGTAATTTAAAGTTTTTTTTTTTTCAAAGTCAAACATATTTATTAGGAATATTTATAGGTATAATAGTTAGGAATATGTTTCTCCCCAGCGACCCGGCTTACATTGGCGACGCGCTCGGCCACGTACATGGCGGTGCGCGAGTGCGCGGTGAGCGCGCCGGCGCGCACGCTGGACTCGCCCGCCGCCAGCGCCATGTACACCACCAGCTGGTCCTGCAACCACCACTTGCACTTTGCATGTTACACCTCAACGAGTAGAATAAGTTCTCATAGCAACATTTTCTTTTGCGATTTCCCGACGATCGTCTTTTTTGAGTTGAGTCTGTATTCCATGAATACTTTGACTGCGAGGCTTTTATGTTAGATTGGGTCAGGCGGCACTAAGCTGGAGGTTATTTGACTATACTGAAGATATGCCTACAATTTACTGTAATATTGTATTTTTTAGCATCTGTGTATCTTCTACGAATACAGAGACGTGATGTCCGCCCCCAGTCTTGTAGCGCCGACGTAAACACAGCACTTGGGTTCGCTCGTAATCCATACAGATTTTTGTGAACACAACAGCCGTGTACAAGCTGCGTGCGCGTTACATCGCGTAATACACAGCTGTGTGGAAAGTGTTAATCCTTCTCATTCCAAGAGAAGAGAGTGGAAGGTTGGTACCTGCGTATGATTGTCGACGCAGGCGGCAATGCCCAGCACCTCCTTGAGGTCCTCGGCGGCCGCGCAGCCCACGTCGTCGGGCTCGGCGTTCGGCGCCGCGAGCCCGTCCGCGCCCAGCACGCACCCGCTCGTCGTGTCCGCCATCAGACTGGAACGTTCGCATTATAACCACTTGTACACTGCCGCTTCATATGCATTTGATAAGAATTGTGTTCTTTGTTTGAATTCGATTGTAACTTGCGTATAGGATTTGTTAACATTTAGACAGCGATGCTTATATATCAGATCGGGTGAGCGTTGCGGGAGGCGGTACTAAACTGGAGCTTGATGCTCTAGACCGAAGATGCGCCAACAATTCATTGAAATATTGTAACTTTAGCATCTGTATATCATCTACACATACACAGACTTTATGTCCGCCCGCAGTCTTGTAGCGCCGACATAAACACGGCACTTGTGTTCATCCGTAATCCATAGAGATTTGTATATACAACGCAGGTGTGTACAAGCCGCAAGCGCGTTGCACAGCAGTGTTGTACACCGCAGGGGAAGTGTTAATGAGTTGTTTGAATTAAATTATAATTTGTGTATAGGATTATGTAAGAGAAAAAACCCACGATGCATCCTCTTTATATCACTCCAAGCACACATTCAAAGTGTGTCTGTTAATCAAAGCAGGCGAATCCAGAGAGCCTAGAAAAGATAGAAACATTCCTAATCCCTTGATTCTTATCTTTATATATTAGATGTCCTGCACGCTCGCATGCTACTCTTATATATATGTATATATATTTATGATATTAAGGTAGCAGTCGACTATGCTCGCCACATGAGAAATGCCATTAAAATAAATCACATATAATTATTACAGGATGGCGAAGTTGTCGTCGCGCGCCACGTCCCGGCCCTCGCGGTAGCAGTGCGCCTGCAGCGGCGCCACGCCCAGCAGCGCGCGCTTCGCCCCCAGCGCCATGTGCTGCGCCACCTGCGGTCGGGCGTATACATCAACGAATGCTCCACACGCATATACAGGGTTAATTTAAATTAACGCAATCACCTCTCGCAGGCAGCCTCTATACGTAAATCCCAACATTTTTTGTACAACTTTTTACAAATCTTGATAAATAACACAAAAACTAAAAATGTTTGCTCCCTCTGTTATTTGTTACTCTGTACCCTACTCGCCGTCCGCATTCATTCAACGTTTCGGCTTTTCTACCCACTACGCTTTACTTACTACTAATAAGTACCGACAATGAATCAAAACAAAATGACAAATTATCTACCAACTCGTCTGCACTCTGAATTAACTTTCCCTTCATAGTTAATCAGGTTTAATATTCGCTACATTGAAAAAAGAAAGATGAGAGGTGCCAAGAGACACCTGGATGGAATCAAGTTCCTTTCGATAAATTAGCGAAGGAATTGTAATAAAATGTTATTTCTTTTGTTATATATATTTTTTTAATAAATATAATGTAATATAAGAGAGAGAGAGAGAGAGCGAGAGAGCGAGAGAGGGAGAGAGAGAGAGAGAGAGAAAGTGGAATCAGCTTACTTACAAAAATGTAATGTCTTACTTATAAAAGAATTAGATATTTACACATTTCCTCTTAAATTTAAATCTCGCGGATGCCGCTAGCTCTACAACTTGGCTGGAATTGCCTGTAATCGCAATCGCTATGTTATGTCTAACATTGTCCTACTCGAAAGTGTAGCCGTAAATACTCGCAGCAGGCTGCGCGAACATTGTCACGGCTCGGTTACGATCGATTGTGACGTACGATTGAAGTCAAGCTCAAAAGTGCTTTGCCGCCGCTGCGTCGCCCCGCACCCCGCGCCCCGCTGCACCTGGCAATATTTCGCCTACCTACGGAAGGTGCGTAGCATATCTACGCTCAGAGTAAACCCGTTCAGAGGCAAACAATAAATTTTGTATGTGAAAACTTACATTTTAAAAACTATTAATTTTAAAACGTCATAGAACAAATGTTGTTGGGATTGATGTACAGAGGCTGCCTGCGAGAGGTGATGCGAGGTGATGCCAACTTAAATTAACCCTGTATATGCATTACATTATACACATTAATTCAATTTTACGAAATGTTGCCAAGGCTTGGATGCCCCCAATTCAAGGAACTGCAGGACTCGATAAGTCCCTATTTATCTGGGCAATTTACAGGGGATCTGCAGTGCTATGTACCACTGTCTAGCGAAGGGCTGGCCATTGACCTAAGTTGGTTTAAGCATTATCCCAATCACAGAAGACCTAGGCTTAAGAGCTTCCGAAGGGATATTGTAAAAACATTTCATTAGCTTTGCTTACCCTGGCTAAGCTTCACTAAAAGATTAAAAGGTGGTAGAGCAGCCAGAGCTCGCCCGGGGCGGCAGCACCGCCACCCTCATAACCCGCCGTAAAGCGACATGTTCTTCATGTATTGTGTTTCGGGAGGTGTGTCCCAAGAGTATACGTGTCTTACTCTTTGATAATAATAATAATAAAAAGTTAAACTTACAACCAGTGGCACAGAGCCAGACACAAAGCTCCATGCGGTGATATTCGCCAGTTGTCCGTAGTCCATCAAGTGGATGGGCTGCAGTTGCTTCACAGGATAGATGTTTACACGTACTTGCCCACCGCCCCGAGGGAAGTATCTGTATTTTGGAAATAAACTATGTTTTAGTATATTCGCTTGGGTAAGAGTTTATGGTTACTTACATAATTTTTCTTTTATACATGCATCCAGTCATTACCTAAGTGTTAAAACTAACAATAAGAAGCATCTATGTCGAACGACGACTGAATTACTGTGTTGAATTTAACTATTTAATTCCTCGCCGAATTTATAAAAAAAACTTAACTTATTATGTACCAAAACCTTCCTCAGAAATCGTACTATTTGAGTCGATTTGAAGGCAACGTCGAGTACTTCTTGAGTTAATCACGAACAGACAGGCACACAGACGCGACAGGGGACTTTGTTTTATAATATTTAGAGACCAACTGTCACAATTAACGATTTTGAACGGTCGTTGTTTCGAATGTGCATGGCTCTTGGTCACAGCCAAACTACGGTGGCGGGGAAATTGTTGACAGGTGCTAGGAAGTAGTGGTAGGTTAATCTATCCAACCTACGTTTAGCTTATTTTTATTTCCATATCTAATAACACACATAATAACTGTTAAGTAGAACATATTTATGCCCCTTTAAACAAACTGTATTGTCAATAATTCATAAAAAAAAATATTTATGACATGACAAGTAAAGCTTTTTCCATTGATACAAGTTTTTTTGATTTTTCTGTATATAGGTTCCATAAGCTACCTCCATGCCAAATTTAAACTTTGTAAGTCAAGTATGATGATTTTTAGTCCATCAGGTGTTAAATGTTTACTAGCACAGATGAGGATCGGCAACTATCTCTAAATAGAATTAGAGTAAAGAACAAGGGAACTTTCGAGGGTTAAACTAGAACACTTCAAATAATTGTCTCTGTCTCTTAACAATAGACAGGAATTCTGAAACAATTTCTGAGAAATGAAAATATTGCTTTTTATTTTAAATCCGTTTCAAATCGAATTTTATGGTAACGGTTAAAACATTACCCCCTCTTAATGACTTCAATGCTGAAATCGCCGCCAAACTTTTTGAGCGTCGGGCGGAATATTTTGTCAATGTAGTCGATCTGCGGCGCCATGGCCGCGTTGGTGCCGCCCTTCAGTTCCAGCGTCACGGCCTCCGGGGCATACAGCGCGCAGGGCAGCGCCACTTGCAGCAGCAGGCTGATGGAACTGTGGACCATAATCTAACGTTAATAATGTAGCAGCTTCCCGTTGCTCACCAATAGATGGCGCTACAAATAGACCCACACTATGAGTTATCTAAGCATTTAATTAGCTTAAAGTAGAAGTGGGTAGGGTGGTAGAAGTTTTTACTATGTACCGGATACTCACGATTAACGAATTTCAATTTTGATTGCCGATATTTCGAACTAGTTACATGGCTCGTGGTCACGGTACATATAAAAATATATAATTTCCACAAACAAACAATTCTTGAGTTTTGTTTGTAAAGGTGTGGTTTAGGCAACAATCTTCCTTAGTAGTAGCAAGTTCTTTGGTAGTATGTACAACCTCAGACACTACATCAGTTTTGTTTAGTGGTGGATGTGGGCTACAGCAGACTCAACGTAATCATTTATAACAGTTCCTAACCACATTATTAAATATGTAAATGTAAATCTTTAAGGAATATCCACTAAAGAAAATTTTATGTCATCCTTTGTGTAATTGCAGTATCCATTATTTTTACTCATAATGTATGTTCATCTATGTTTTAAACTGTTTTTGGAATATATGAATACAGCGCACATATCAGTAACAAAATTGTATCCTATAAACTTCTTCTGGATCTCGATCCATTCAGCTCAATAGGAACATTTAAGAGGAAAGTGAGGCAGGCGACTGCCGAAATAAAATAATTTTATTGTATGTTCCCCTTTCAATTAATTTTATTTTGAGTTGTTATATTTTGTAAATTTACTTTATGTAGGTGATGCTCCTTTTTCTTTTTTTATCTTGATATTTTTTTGCACTAGTAAAGTATTAGTAAACAGCAGAAACTTCACTGATCATTGTATTATTCTTAAGTATTATGTTAACCGAATTATGTAAATTTTTTCTAAAATTTTGTTTTTGTAAAGTTTGTTTCCTATTAAATAAAAAAATATATAATTTACCCAGCGGTTTGTGTATCAGCATAGAAATGGCCGCCTCTCATCCTCCCAGGTATGAACTCTACCTCAGTGGAGCCGATATGACAACCCTTCAATCTAGCTTGGCACATCTGTCCCACCAGTTGAATACCTGGATACAGCAAACAATATGATTTAAGGAGGATAGACATTACATTATTATTTCTTGGAACTGTGACGACTTTCCTCTACTCGGCAAGAGATGGCGCGACATGTATCCTGAACCACACTATCAAAGTTCAAATATCTTGCATATATATATAAACTCTGAAATGAGACTAACGGAGCACGGCCGCTCCCCAGGCGTCAAGAACTCGCCTGGAGGGAGACCTGTTGCCAAAGAAAAATGCTGCATGGGCTCGGGCTCCTTTTAGATTTTTAAGGTTAGGCTTTTGTTATAATTATTGTTAAGATTTTCATCATTGAAAATATATCTTTAGTAAAAAATTTAAAAAGTAAAAAAAAATATTTTTATATTATACAAATTATAAACATATCTTTATTTTTTCACTAATAACATTTCTACTCGAGATGTCTCAAATATTCAGATACTATTCAGAGTTTGGCCCATTTAGCCACTTTACACAATAATACAATATTCCATCGATTACGAGAATGAAAAGCACACAAATAAATAATCAAAATGTAAAAATTTATCAATATCAATAATAATTGTATATGTTTTAACAATATATACTTTAACTATGGGAGAAATCGGGTTTCCTACATAAAATCAATTCACTAATTATCGATTTTCATTTCAACGAAAACCATTGATTGATTGCTCTATTGATCGATGCCTTATCGATGAAATGTTAAATTCGATAAAAATTATTAGTTGGTCATGTATAGTGTAATTGAAATAAATATCTGTAAATCAGTTTTCGGTGGGTTGTTACATCGGGGAATTAAAGCTTGTTTCTAATAAGGCATTGATCAATAGAGCAATCAATCAATGGTTTTCGTTGAAATGAATATTAATAATTAGTGTGTTGATTTTACGTAGGAAACCCACAAAATCTGCTGTTTTACTTTACATAATGTACATGAGGCATGCACACAACTGCTTTGCCTTTATATAAAATTTGTATAGGTTATAGGCGAAAACAGGTAATGTTGTCACGTAGGTGCCACAAGACTGCGGGCGAACATGACTGTTATGTATTTGTAAAAGCTATACTGATGCTGAAAAAGATGACACGTGTGTGAATCGTTGTTGCATCTCCAGGCTACAGAAAACTTTCCCAAGTAGTTCCACCTGCTGTCTTTATTGCTGACTTGTAGGGATTATTGTGGTATATTATATCCTTGGTGCATGCTTCTTTCGAGCATACTGTCAACAGCCCAAGAAAGCTTTTTGAAGAAAAAAGTCCATGACTGACGGTACTGAAGTTGATGGAAAAGTAGTAATAATAAAAATCAATTAGTACAATAGTGGTTTTTCAATCGATTAGAAGATTACCTAAATGCAATGTATTAGTAGATGATATAGTTGAATGTGAGGATGATAACTTGTAATCTGGTTTCATAATTATTATGTGTCATAATTATTATGTTGCAGGCAGACAAGTACGGAACATATTCTAGACTTACCTTTTAAATGTTGCGCCGCTAGACCAGGCTTCTGTCTGCCCGCCCTGATCTTCGTGACTCGCACAGGAATACCCAGTATTGCACTCAGAGATATAGATATACGAAGTATCTGGCCGCCCTAAAACAAGCAGGCATTACTAACATATTTTACATTTTAAGCACTTCTCCCTGTATATCGATAAAAATCTTACCCCTTCTAGTACACTGCCGTCGATTTCTATAATTTGCGACATTTTATCGCTTTGATTTAACAGAGATACAGTAAAGCAAACTCTTTGTCGGCCGAACCTTTAAAGCTAACTACTATATATTGTATTTTGTATGTATAAAGCGATACCAGCCGGTAACTACTATATACTGTATATTCTATGCCAGCCGGTAAGCGCTGAAGAAATACGTGAAAAATTGAATCTTTTGACCTGATATATCAAAAAATCAATATATCTCCATCTTATGCCTTTGCCTCTGTCCATAGATTCCTTTCTTTCAGCCGAATAATTCTAATGTGAAATCACATTAATGTACGTAAGTAACACACATTTAGAATATTCTACATAATTAATAGACATATAAATTAATAAGATAAAAGATATGAAATGGTACTTTTCTGTACCTATATTTTAGGAAGAGACAATTATTACAATGCTACCTAGTCCATTAACATTTTAATGATTAACTTAAATATCTGTAAATCAGTTTTAATTTAAGTTTTATTTTAATTTAAGTTTCTTTTTGTTCTCTCTCTTTTTGATACATAGTCTCTCTACTACTAGTTAAGTAGAGAGAGACTATGTATCTAGTAGACTAGTAGAACTTAACTTGATTTTAAAAGTTTTATTATAATATTTAATCAAATTGTGTCCAATCCACATCTAAAATTTGTTTTTGTCATCATACACGCCATAATATAGCAATTTATGGAATATAACACATGACGATATATTTTGATTATTTTCACTACATCTTACTTTCTTTCACTAATCTAAATAGTCTCGGCATTTTAGATAAAGTAAACAAATAAATAGTTATTTCTATTATTGTTAACTAGTTGGTTTCGAAATCCAAAAAAATATAGAAATATTATTTTTAATACATGTAAATTAATTAGTTTTGGTATACTTGCAAAATTTAATCTGGTCACACTAACACCGTAATGTTTGCGAATCCGTATCGGTGGAATCTGTTTGTGTTGTTGTGTTTGCAATAATTTAAATACATTGTTTTCGTGAAATTATTAATGTTATTTTAATAAACAAAATATTAGAGTCTGAAGGTTTAATGGGTACTTGATTCGGCAGAAGCCACAGCTGTTACAATGCAGAGGAAGCCAGGCTTTCCCGTGGCGAATTGTAGCATTAAAATGGTAATTATATTCTTTTTATATTCCAATATATCATTCATATTATTAATGATATCTGGTAATATTGAGTTACAATATAATTAATTGTAAATATTGACTCCAAACGTGTCGTGTCGTGTCGTACGTACCTATTGTAACTATAGTACGCTTGTGAAGAGTAGTGGATATCGTGATTCTCGGCGTTTTTCGTTATTTACTTATAATAAACAATTTAAATCGTATATACGCGTTACCTTGTGAAATTACTTCGACAATTTCGCGCTATATGTCAAAGAACCTATATTGTAGTATTCTAGGTATAAATATAAGAATATATTTCTTACGAATTAATTTGCAGTTGTTTTTTAAAAATGTATACAAGTTCTTCATAAATTAATATATATAAATAATGCTGTATTCAAGTAACTAAGACTTAATTCACAATTTAATAATTTTCTTTGTTTTTTATTTATTAACATTTTGGACTGTGGTGCTCATATTTTATATCGAATCAGTGTTGCGGGAGCCGGCACTAAACTGGAGCTGTTTTTTTTTTACTGAAGATGCGTCGACAATTCGGTGAAATATTGTACTTTTTAACATACCTGTAGCATCTCGAATACACAGACGTTGTTTCCACCAGTAGTCTTGTAGCGCCGACGTGAACACGGAACTTGTGTTCGCAGGTTCGCCCGTAGTCCATACAGATTTGTACACACAGCACATTGTACACATTGAATACACAGCAGTGTTGTACAGACCAATACAGATCAATGATCTGTATAAGAGGGCACGCAGAGAATTGCGATAGCTACTTAACATAGAGTTCTTGGTATCATGCTACAAACGCCCTGACTCTCTTTAGATTGTTAAGGTTAGGCTTTTATTATAATATGAAAAAATTTGACAATGTGTATGGCTATTATTCCAATCAATAATAGCTGAACCGAATGAAAGGTTTTTTTGTTAGTACCCTAAGGTTTGAATCCTACAATATAATTAGTAATTGACTTATTTTATGAAATAAATAAAGTTCTTTCCACTGTTAAAAAATATTTCAAATGATGACTATTATCATGCAATTCTTTATCCTGTACTAATTTTTCCAACTTTACTCCCAGCCTGATAATATGCCCCCATCGGAGGCACTGGAGGAGGAAGAGCCGTATCAACGTCGGCAGCAACTGATCAACTTTGGTCACACCCAGTGGGGCTTCAACAACTGGAGTTGGGGTGTCAGCAAGCAGGATCTAGGTAATCACAATTTCAATGTTTCACACTTTCCATACGGCCTACAACACTTGGGTTTTAGTTGGCGCAACGCACTTGCGGGTTGTACACCCATGTGTTGTACATACAAATCTGTGTGGATTACCAGCAAATACTAGTGTTGTGTTTACATTGGTACTACAAGACTGAAGGTGGACATTATGTATGTGAATTTGTAGATGTTTTTTTTTTATCATGAAAGAGTAAGAAACAGGCATGCAGGCCACCTGATGTTAAGTGGCCACTGTAGCCCATGGACAACCATGTCCGACCTCAAGCAGAACAGGAGTTCTATTTAAGGATGGACACAGATTCGTTCCCACTCTTGAGGACTAAGATGATCGCCTCCAATAATGTGTATCCAACAACCACACCTCCCCAACCGAAACACATTACATAAAGAACATGTTGCTTTACGGTGGGTTGTGAGGGTGGCGGTGGTGCCGTCCCGGGCGAGCTCTAACGACTCTAACACCTTTAAAATGCGACACTGATGCTAAAAAATATAGTATTTATAGTAGTCGGCGCATCTCCAGTCTAGAGAAAAAAGCTCCAGTTTAGTTGCCTCCCACAATCCTGACTCGATGTAAGTTATAAGCTCTGTAGTCAAAGTGTTAAACAGAATTGTACTGGGAATTCACTTGGAGCCCGACCAGAAATCATTGTTGTGACTCTATTTAAGATTTTAAGGATGTAAAATATTAAAGAATGATATGATATACTTGATGCTTTATACACAGAGTAAGTTTTTTTGGGCATATCTGAATCAAAAATCACTCCCATCAGCTAATATTGCCATAAGTTTTGTCCTGATTGATTTGGTTGAAAATTGATCTTTCTTTCACCCTCATTCAGTCTGGAAGCTTCACAAGTACTAGCAACACTAGTCTGAATGATTGAAATGTATACAAAATGTATATTTATTAAGTTAATAAGTCTATTTTGTCTATTTCACAGATTTTGTTGATCTAACATGTGGAAAGTATACAGCCGGTGTGGCGGCTTTTGTTTCGATTACCATAAAAACTTTGGACATTCATCGCGAGAATGTCGGTTATGCGACTGCACTTGCTTCCACCAAAGGTTTAGCCATCCATCGGGCTAGGAAGGTAAGTCTATAGATAAAGAGTACTTCACTCACTCACTTTTGTACTAGACCCAATTTCTATTTGGATGTAGATTGCTATTTCTGCATTATTCTATGGAGAAATTATTTACCTCGAACTGGTTTTTTACAATTAGTAATGAAATAAATAGAGTATCCTGTCTTTAACAAAAGTTCTGTATTCTCTTTAACCCTTTAATTAATACTTTCAGTGTGCGGTGACAAATGCGCTCCGCGAAACGCTGCTCAGCTTCGGTGGGGCCGTGGCTTCGGAGCTGCTGGAGTTGGATGCGCACAGGATCGAGGCTTCTCCCGATCCGTTAGACACCCCCAGCCTCGCCAGCAAAGCCAACTTATCGCCCACCTCCGAGCCCAAAAACGCGCCACCTAAGAACACGAGGAAGGATGAAAGTAACGGCCCGGGGGTTCGTGTGTCTATTGCCGCCCCGACAGTTAAGAACGTGGCGAGCGTACCGCCGCCGGTTGCGAAGGCGCTCCCAATACCTGCCAACCTGCCGCCGGCAGCCAACCGGGCGCCGCCGCGCGCGCCCCCCGCGCCCGCGCCGCCCCCCACGCTCCCCACG
>DWON01007802.1:0-12605 GCA_018251015.1 Phocides pigmalion okeechobee
TACAGGTTGCCGACCCCTGGTGTAGGCCATAGGGCACCACGTTTGTCAAATATAGATTGGTAGTATTCACCATGAGAATATCATAGAAAACTTTTAGGCAAATCTTACTATTAAAATCAGTATCAGTATTTTTTTATTAATTACATTAAGGTCCTTCTTAACGTCAACGTTACCATACGTAGGTAGAGACCGTCTTGAATTATTTATTTAACGTATAGTTAAGTATTGCTTAATACAAACCAATTCCAAAGCTATCTCCATCTAAGAAATTGAACATTTCGCCGAAGGAGTCGGGCATGAGGCCGGCTATCACCGTGGAGGCCTGAACGTCGTCGGGCAGCATGGGCCCGATTTCATCCGGGGGCGTAGTGAATTCCTGCGAAACGTTGCTGAAATGCCCGTGAGACGCCCGGATCTGTTGATACATGGAGAGCCATAGCAGTCCTTTGAGTAACATTTAACAGATGGTAAAATTTCATGTGGTCATGTCAATCATCTCTGAATTATCGAAACGTGAATAAACGATCAAATGTCGACACGGGGAAGTTTCTGCCGTTTACTGACATCAAGAGAACCTTAAATATGCTTATAAGTCGGCCTGAGGTCCGCCACAGAGTTGCTGCCACTGAGGACTAAGTAGCATTGTCTAAATGGCAGTGTAGATATCCACACCACAAATCAGTTTGTGACAACCACTCGAAGGATCCTAACACCAATTAGTTTGTGTCGAATAATATAGCAACGTAAGGTGCAAGTGTTTAAACAGGCTAATTACTTTTTATCTACATTCATTATGTAAAACACCTGTGTATATATAAATTGGAAGAACTTACTTCCAGAATCCATTTTGCTGTAATTACCATGAAAACTGTCCACATCATAACGAGCGACATAGAATAATGTAATTCGTTAAAATATTTCCAATCAAATTATAATTGGCGTCGGCCGTGGAACTCGTTAGGCGTGCAAGTGATTTATTTAATTGGTGTAACCCATGGTAGTAAATCACACGATTTGGTTTTTTGTGGATTTTGCAAATTGCATTTCCTATATACCTACCAATTTCTTTTTAATCCAGTTCAAAACTATGATCTCACTTGTTGTTTTTATTAACAGTTTAATTAACAGTAGTATTTAGCTTAAAATTTTGTGCCCCTGATTTTAAGTGGCCATTCCAGGGCATGGACTTTACCAACCCCACAAAAAGAGATAGATACCTGGTCTAAGTAAAGTCAGTCTAAAAGGTTGATAACAAAACAATTTACATTGAAGAAAAATGCATCCACATTGTTATGAAACGTTTATCGTTTTTATATAAAAATAAAATAAAGGCCCATTGGCAATAGGAACTTCTCATATGTCTTTCATTTGCAGATCGCGCTCATTTACAACTTTATTATTTACAGCCTCCAAGAAATATTCTTCTAATAATCTATGGCTATACAATTTATAGCAGGAAACTATGCTTATATGTTGCGAGATAGGCTGCCAGCTACTGCCAGTACTATATGTATATGCCAAATGATCTATACTATAAATTCTGTATCATCAACTTAATATATTATTATATCAATCAAACTATATATTGATGATACAGGTATAAGATAAAGGGAATATCCGATAGTTATGTCATAGATTCCTTTACCTAAATCATATTCTTTGCTTTCTTACAAATTTCTAATTTTAGTGTTTAGTAGGCGTCAAGTATTTAAATTAGTTATGTATATATATGTATAAAAAGTATAATTAGTGCTTGCTGATCATGATTATGAAATTCATTTTTGTATATTATCGGGTTTGAGTTCTAAATAAGGAAAGACTTTATGAGTAAAACATTTATTTCAAAAGGCATTACATAGGTATACAAAATTTGGCACAAAATAAAAAAATATAGATATCAATAAATTTCCTTAAAGGCCTTAATTTACAGCACAGTATAACAAAAAGGTAATGAGTAGTCAACTAAGTACAATGTTTGAGTCAAAAATGTTTCTAGTTATTATCGAAGAGAGCATATAACATGCCTGACAACCATCTCTTAAAACAAGTGTATTTATTTATATCGATTTCAGGATAAAACATGTAAAACAATTAAATGGCCAACGCTATACGTAATTCTTGTAAAATTAAACCAATATCCTCTTTTCTTCTTATTCTTAGGAATACATACTATTATAACTCTTTTCTTAAGCCACAATATTAAGTAAAACAACATCGTTCTCAGACTTTATGGTTTTAGAAGATGGTAGTAAGACCCATTATTTACATTTCTACGTAAGTTTAATAACGATGAACTAAATATATTGAGTACAATTTATATGTAGGAAAAGTAAATCGTATTGAAGAGGTTAAAGAGGTTAGTTAAGTTACGTTTTCTTCTCCATGTAGCTAGTAGGTAGGTATCTTTATAGAAAATTCTCAATAAATGAACAGGAGCAAACACTATACTGCGCATAATTAATGTACTTATTTCATATTATCCACATTATCGATTACATCCATTTAATTGATTTAATTTAACATGCTACTTAATTATCTGCACCTTTTGAATAGATTAGTAATTGAGAAACGCTACTATATAAGATTTTATAATTCTATTATATAGTGTTATAGGGAGTTATCCAAAACGAACCATCAAACAATACACTATGAACTGCAGATATAAAATTATGGCTTTTGTTATCACGTAGCCGTTATTATAGTCGTCTTAATTAATAATTGTGAGTAACTACAGCACGCAAAAAATGCATTACATATTATTATTTCGAGAATAACACACAAAACACGATACAAAAGGAACGCGTAAACGTTACATAGTATCTAGGTAGTAAATATAAACAAATCAAATTTAGTGACGGGAATTATTTCTTTTCACTTTTCATTGACAGTCATGTAATACAGCTCCAGACATGTACAAAGTGCAGCATGATCTAGATACAATCCTACTGATATTCATATTTCATATTCAGATTATATTTAAAATATTTAGTTACATTTATTATTCTAATCCATCCTAGACAGATCACAAATTCCCATGCCCTTCATTCCTATTTAGTTAAAAGTAAAAAAACACAGTTATTTTAAAATTCATAATATTTCCGGTTGATTTAAATTTTAACGCCGTTTAGGGGCTTGCATGTCGCTATGCAACATTACAAATTATGTTAGGGGTCTCCGTGGCTATGGTTAGCTCGCAGTCCTGTGCCGCACTCTGTAATTACCTGTGTGCTTGATACATACATAGTCCCAGATCTTAAAGATGAACAGTTCGTGTGGAGCCAGTAACAATCAACTGTCAGGCACAAGACCGCTGGCAGAATTGGTCAGAGACCATTAAGAGTAAATCGACAATAATTTATTTAAATTTACAGCTATTGCAATTTTGCCTTTGGCAATTTAATGACATTCCAATGCGTCTAACTTTTTTAGTCCACATCAGCCTTCCAATTACGTTTGTTCAATCAATGTACATATCTTATAGAAACGATGTTACAAAATGCCAGCCTTTTAGCATTTAAGGCACATCCGATGGGAATACCCATTTACATATTTTGTTTATTAACAATAACATTTTCAAACTTATTGGGCATCCCAAAAGAATGTTAGCCAATTGAATAGATTTCTTAAATTCATTATATAATACCTATTCTAGTGGCTAAGTTACACTGTGTAAGCCGTGCACATTTTTTATCTTTAGACTTACATTACACATTACCGTATCTAATCCCATTTTATACTCAAAGCGAAGACCAACGTCACACCGTCGGCGATATACTTGTCCACCACTTTACTTTGTGTGTTTACTTTTAATTATGTTCGCAATCTACGATAACATAATATACAAAAGATACTAATTCGCTTCACTAACCTGTAGCTCAAGAAATGTACTTATAAAAATTAATATAATAACCACAACTTATCAACCATATGAATAGAATGAATGAATATGGTTCACATCTGTAGAGAGTACGTAAAATCAAACTTATTTACGTTGTTTCTAATTATTATAGATGAATTAAAATTAAGCATTTTAACAACTTCAGCGAAGGGAAAATTTTACCTGTACACATGTGTATGTGTGCAAGAAGCGGACTATAAGTATCAAAATACAATGGTAGAATATGACAGAATTAACTACTTATGGAATGGAAATTATGTACCATTACTTAGTGTGACACACATTCGTGGTAGTATGTAGATGTATGACAAAAACATGTTTTCCTGTTGCCAGCCCAACAGAAAATCCTTTAGTAGAAGCGATTCGCTAAAAGCAAACGAGAAATGTTAATAGTAATGAGTTCTAGAACACAATAAATATTATTAAACAAATGCTAGTTAAGTATGACACGTTGGCATTTTTAGCGGAAAAAGCCCGAATTTAGAAACAACATCGTACCCTTTTATAATAAAAATCGTCGTGAAAACTTCGTTAAATCCTGGTTTTACTCGAAGCGTTACGTAGATTGAGAATAATATATTCATTTTATGAAGTCTTTTGAAAATTGTATACTGAAATGGTTATATGTCATTTTTTTAATGAAAAAGAAAAAAATTATTTTCTTTGTTAAACGACATACGAGACTTTCTAATTTTTCCCCCAGTTTTATAAATGTCGCTGTAACGGATTTAACACGACCTTTTATAATGTAAATCTAACTTTATCTCGTATATTACTTACAGAAAATATAGTATTACATTAGTCTTAAGATAAAGAGAATCGATAAAACGATGATTGATTAATTCCGAACACACTAAGCAAGATAAGACGAACAGTTAAGATTTGAAATTTGTACCAAAGCTACTTATTTTAAAAGCAAATGTCATGTATTCATAACATTATTAATAATATGGGTCTAAAAACAGCGTTCGGATAAACTTCATCCCCTTTTGCCAACCTTAGGGATAATCATTTCAAACTCATTTTTATTGCTATCTTTATACTCATAGTTTATATAAATATATTACTCAAATCTATTTTACATTTAAGTTCATAATAAGGTTTCATCTTCTATTTTCCCCCTGTTGGGATATCTCTTCAAATTTAAACGTGTTCAAACGAGTATACTCTTGCAAATATAATTTTCCAAATCGGTTAATAACGATGGAGTTATTCGTAACAAAAGTAAAAAAAAAAATTGAGAACATCGTCTTGTTTTAAGACAATTAAAAATATATTATCCACTACTCTATGGTCTAACATTAAAACCGAAATCTAAACACAACACTTGTCACATTCACAGAAGCATTCGACAAAATCACTAAAACATTCATAGCGAAATAAAAATGCAACTATGCGTAATTATAAAAGAAATCTAAATCTGCAATATATACTATGTATAAATTCATTATTTATATACTATTTTGATGGCAAAGGATAGTGGGCGTCGAGATAAAATGGGTCTTGGAAGAGATGTTATATTAGGTGTTCATGTTATAATTCGGTTATCTAATGGAGCTAATTGCTAATTGTAGAATGCTCACTACTTACCTCTTTATTTATGCAATAATCACAAGTTATAAATTAATAAATGTTTAAAATAAAAGAACTGAAGAAACTTTAGAAAAGTATTTTATAATTAAATATCGATTTGGTTTGAAGTTAAAACTAGTTTTATTAATATATATTAAATGGCGAGACTTCAACAGGTTTTTATGACCAGAAAATAACTAGTAACATGCTTCAGAAAGATGTATCATGAATTTTCGTGAACACGAGCAGTAGTACACGAGTGCACGGGTACACGTCAGTAATTCCTTTTTAGACTTACTAGTGAAGAGCATTAAGGTCTTCGCACTTTACACCGAATCAATGCAGTCTCAACTCCAACTCACCTCACAGTATGGCATTGAAATGTAAGCTTTATGTTGTATATAATAATATAAATTATATTATATATTATTTTATTATATTAATTATTTAATAATTAATGTACCATTGTATTTGTTAAAAACAACAAAAAAAAATAGACGTAACTACAAATAAAAAATAAAGACGAGATTACGAGTACGAGATTTTAAATTATATCTTTGAGATTAATGGACGCCACCTATTGAGGGTCGCCTTTAACTAGCATAGACCGTCCTAATAATACGAAATTAGCAATGTAATGTAAGTCAGTCTTCGGAACGTGGTCATAGTCTCTCACAAGGCGCAGACACATACATATATGTTAGACTAAGTCTTTATGAACAGCACCAAATTGTGTCACTGTAAGAGCGAAAATAATATTGACTCAGTTGCGAGGCACGACATAATTTAGCAACTTGTGTGAACTAGTACGAAATTAAGCACCGTTGAAATAGCAGTAAGTAAAATCGATAAAACACAAAAACGTGATAAGAAAATTAGAGAACAAAGTAGCAAACACATAATCTACAAAATTGAATAAATTCAATTAAATTTGACCCAAAAACACTTGTATTTTTAAATATTTACATGTATTACATAAGAATTAGCTTTGACATCTTATTAAAGCATCTTTTAAGTCCCCAATTTTATTATTTGCTTATTTTTTTAATTGGTTAATTTGACGTAAATACGATAAAGATGGATCGAGAGGGTAGCTTTTCGAAGTTAAAATTCCGTCGCGAAATTTAGGTAACTATTCAAATTCGAGATTGCACTTTAATAGTTTAAGTACTACTGAGATTTTCATAAATTCCTTACGCTACTATTAATAAGCTTAATAATAAATGGTCGAATTTTGTATACTTTTTTATCAAGATTTGTAATAAATAGTAGGCAACAATTATATATACAATAATTATATATATGAATGTTAATTCGAAAACATTTATTTACAAAACTGCCTCTTTACTATTTTTAAAAGGCATAATATAGATCATATCCTAAACCTAATACGTGATCAATACTCGATGGACGTTAATAAAAATAGGTAACAAACAAATGCAAGAAAGCCTCTAGGGGTTGGTAGTAAAACATCAAAATTTTAAAAGGTTACAAGTGTTACTCTGGAATATGCTTTGGTACTCAAGTAATCTGTAATACAATTGTATAATGTTAAGTAAAAAAATAAATTTATTTTCCATAGATATTAACACTTTCCCTGCGGCGTACAACACTGTCGCGCATTGCGCGGCGCAACGCGCTCGCGGCTTGTACACATCTGCGTCGTACGTACAAATCTGTATGGATTACGGATGAACAAAGTACTGTGTTTACGACGGCGGTACATGACTGGGTGCGGAATCTGTGTTTTCGTAAATGTTACACGGATGCTAACAAGTACAACATTTGTACTTTTTTGTATAGTATTTTCAGTCTAGAAAAAAGAGCTTCAGTTTAGTACCGCCTCCTGCAATCCTGACACGACCTAATATATGAGCACCGCATTCAAAGTGTTAAGCATATTTACGGCAGCCTTAGCACCTACATATGAATATGTGACGTTAAATGCTATATCATTTTACATTTTTATTAAACGGAAAAATCAACATATTCTTTATGTAGTGGATTTTTTGTCTAAATAATTAGCTCGCTATCGTGAGAAAATTATACACGCACAACTTTTGGAGTGATTATTAGATTGACAAAGTATTACATAAATCGCTTTATATTCAGCCGTTACCTATAATCTTTCTACTCGACCTTGATGTTTAAAATAATCTATTTGTTTATAAAATCGTTGGTCGATGGAAACGACACTATAATGCTGTAAGGCTCATAATGATCTCATTGACTAAGCATATACGGTGGGGCGGCTTAACCTGTAGTGCAGGGTGTGAACAATGCACACGGGCGCCGCCCTCCCTGAGACAGCTAAGAATGTTCTCGAAAAAGACGATGCCGTCTTGGACCGTCATGAGACAACAAAGACATGACAGAGGGGCCCAGCCAGCGCGGTGGCGGCAGTTATGTTACGTGAACGCCCTGTGGGCGGCGATAATTCTGAAATTCGCACGCCCATTTTTGCTATTTTTGGTATTGCTCAAGCCTTTGGAGAAGCAATACATATGTGAACGATATGAGGCAAGATTCCTGTTCAATATTGACCTGGTTGAAGATGGTCATAGGAAGCATTGTCTCAAGATTAATCTGCCTGCTCTTTTCAACTTTTTTAAATTTCATAATAAAAATAAAATAATTACATCTACAAAAAACAAGTTCTACAAATTGCATTTTCTGTTTTAACACCGTTACGGATACATTTTTTTCAAATGCACTTATATTGTATATATATATACAGTATATATACATTGCTAAATTCTAATTTAAACTTAACAATAAAATTCTATTCCCCAATTTTTCATCCTCTCGTATGGTATTTTCTCTCCAAATTGTAGTGGAACCAAACGGGTAATATACACCACGTGAAAAAAGTCTAAATGGGTTAACAAATGACAAAATTAAATGATAACAAACTTAAAAGAAAAAGTCAACCAATTTTTAAAATTGGTTTTACGCGTAACAGACAGATTATATTAATTCAGAGTAACACTTTTGACTTCATTATATTTTGATGTATCATGTATATTATGTACTGGCGTTAAGTACTTTAGGTCATTCATTCTTCTTTGTCTTCGACGGCAGAGTAGAACAGCTTTTGACACACGTGCGTAAATTTTGCTGTGAAATAATATTTAAAAAATAAAAAACTCACCAAGTGTGCTGTGCCGTGTACATATAAAATATCCATAAGAGTATAAGCCTATCGCCTAGTTTAAAAAACTTATGACCAAAATACGTTTGTCGTATAGGGCTGTTATTTTATATGCTGGTTTTATATATGTGCAATTTCATATGCTGTTCATAGAGGAAAAATATCGGCAGTAAATGGTGAAGATACAACAATAAAATACACCTTTAAAATTTATCCACCTTTATTGGTGGTAAAATTTTAAAGGTGGTAGGGCCTTTAGAGCTCGCCCGGGGCGGCACCACCGCCACTCTCATAGCCCGCCGAAAAGCAACATGTTCTTGTATTGTGTTTCGGTTGGGGAGTGTAGTTGCCGGATACACATTATTGGAGGCGACCATCTTAGTCCTCAAGAGTAGGAACGCATCCGCGTCCATCCTTAAATAGAATGGGCTGCAGTGACCACTTAACACCAGATGACCTGCATGCCCGTTTCTTACGCTTTCATAAAAAAAAAACAAAATAAACTTAAACAACGAAATCTGATAACGGACTTAATGAAAAATGTGTTTGAAAAACAATATGATTTAAGTTCATTTTATTTAAAAATTAATTTAATTACACCGTCAATGATTTCTTAAATTTCAAATTTATAAGTCAATCCATTATAAAACATAATAATATATTTTTATTAGTATATGCGAGGGATTACAATATATAACATAGGCAGGCTTTATTATATAAATAATAAATACAATGTCGATATTTTTAACCCTATTTTTTAATAATTGTTTTGTAAAAAAGATATGAAATATAATAGGAAATTCATGCAATATTATTATTTGATAATAATATAGAGGAAGTAATGTACCTTTTAACTGAAACTCTGTACGATACAATTATAAACCTACAAGCGATGCTTGAAGCCGATATAGAAAAGACACATATAAATAATATCTACACACAAACCATAGACAATATAGAAGGACAGACCTTAATATTTAATAGACATTGAGTAATTTGTATGTCGCAAGCAAATTTTTTTTTTTTTTTGTATTAAGTTAGGACGATAATGGAAGTACACGATCAATATATGTTACCCATATGATTTTGATAAGCTGCTAAAAAAATCTTTAAAATTAAATCAAATTAGTCTATTTTTTGATTTTAGTTCAAAAGATAGCAACAAAGCGTGCATACTTCTGATGTTAAATGGACTCTGAAGTCCATAGGTGTCCACGACCAACATCAAAGAAGTAATGTCCTACTACTCCTGGTGGTCTCGCTTGTATGTATAGCCAGCAACCGTATCCCTCCAAAAGAAACGCGGATAATACGGGCGTTGGTGTTACTTCCGTCTAAGGGTAGTTGTAATAAAACTTTATTTCTTTGTTTAGTTCTTTCATACAGGGCACTTAGTAAATGTTTACCGTCGTCTATGAACATTCGCAACGCCAGCGCATCGTCGTCAATACAGGAGTTCTATTTGTAACTACTTTAATCAATTTGTCACTACGAGCACTATCACTTAGATCATTTGATAGTATTAGTTCTGATGTAAATTCAAAACTAAAGAGCTAAGATAATAATAATGCATAAAGTAATTTTCCATTAACGACATATTTAACTGTTTGTCAACGACACATGTAGCTCGTTTGTAACTATACCGATATGAAATGTACCGTTTCAGGTTCGACCTTCAGCCCAGTATCATACAAATGTGTATTGAACACTCATATAACAGGGAATTCTAGTAGGAAGCAATGAGTGTAGAAAGTACTACTTACATAAATATATTAATATTTAATATTAATATCTTTAGTATATTTAGTAGAATACTACTATACTAGAGTAGTAGTGCATACGCAATGATCGTACCAATGTTTATTGTAGAAACTAGCTGAACTGTTACTGTTAGGAAATTTTAACACTTTAATGCAGACGCGGCGCAATTACTCAATGTTCTATAAAAAGTGGTGCCATCTACAACACACAGAGACAGTTGCTACAGTATTAAAGCGGCCCGATAAATTACGATTGGCATCATTATCAACAGATTGAGGTTTACAATATCGATTGATTGAGTCCCGTAACATTCCAAACCAAAATTGAATTGTATTAACAGCAAAAATATTAACAAATGGAATGCTTCAAAAATGATATTGGATAATCATTACAATCAACGCGTCCAAACTGCCAATAGCGATTTATAACTTGGGGGCCTTTTGGCACAATATCAAATATCGCTCAGTCCACATTAAATTTGGAATTAAATACTTACTGCCGAAACGCCGTATAAATTGTGGCGTGTTGACCACGAAGATGTAGTATACGGGAATGCCGGTGCAGGTGACCAGTGCGCCGGCGAGGACGGCCACCGGCTCGCTGATGACGGGCACCACCAGGAGGACCAGGCACACCACCACGAACAGAATCGGCATCCATAGTGCCACCTGCACAAGTTTAAATCTATAATCTCTAAATATTATAAAACAAAGTCCCCATAGCGTCTATCTGTCAGTTTGATAAAGTGAAAAAGCACTGGACTGATTTTCTCACAGGTTGAGTGATTCCTAGGGAAGGTTTTATTGCATATTATACAGTTAAGTGCTTTTTGTGAATTGGGCGAGAAATTCAATAATCACTGGATGCATGTATCCGTAGGTTGTTTCCCGATTTTAGAATAATATAAAATAGACGCCGACGAAGCATTGCGGGCATAGCTGAATATAAGTAGTCTGAATATAAATTTGAACAACTTAGTCAAAAGCCGTTCAAAACTGATGAGGTATGTTGTAAAACCAATTACAACATAACTTTGATAATCATAGTGTGTTAAGTACCTTATGAAATAAAGTATTACAATTATATATTTTTTTAAGGTAAAGTTTACAATGAGCTGTAAAATACTATAAGAAATATTGATAACAAAATACAATTAAAAAAAAGTTTCATGACGTCATTTCAAAAACATATCTCACACTCAAATATTTCTCGACACATGACACCATGGCAAGTATATAAAAATAGATCAATTCTAAATGATAATAATAATTATGTATTGATAGATGCATGTAAATTGTTTAAAGTATTCAACGATAATTTCGCCAGTTAGAAAATATGTATGAAATGATGATAAAAATGTAAAAAAGTAACTTAATTAAAAACTTTACACTTGCTAAACGTAATGAAAACATCTGACGCAGATTATATTATTAAAATTTACTTAATTTTTAATTTCATCGTGAATACGACAGGTTTTTTAAAACGCTTTCTATACTCAGAACACAATCTCCAACCCTCGTGCCATGGACACATACGAAGACAAATACACAAACACTCAGACCAAGAAAAGAAATCTAATTTCATTATTCTGATACAAATCGGGGATGGAATCCTGTCCGTGTCAGACTGGTAGTGTTACCTAGCCCATCTGTAATGCCGGTTCGATACTACGGATCATATGAAAAAAGATGTCAAAAAATTACCAACCATACACGACTAGTATCGTTAAGTGTGACTTTGGCAAATTGTGGCGGCAAATATTTGGTATGCACGTGCAAATGTTTCATAAGAAATCTACTGCATTAAAATTCATATTGCTGATAATCTACTTAAATAATCTACGAATTAAAAGACTTTAAAAAAAAACTACGGTTCGTTACCTTGATAGGACGGACCAGTTCAGGTTGAGAGTAGCGGAGCCAGAGCACGGCGCTGCAGCTGAGCGTCGTGAAGAACGACTCCACGACCGTGCAGTACGTAATCAGGGACGTCAGGTTGTTCGGCACTAGCATCACCAAGGAGATCAGCATCTGGTGCACGACAATAAATAATGTAATAATTTATTTTATAAGCGAGAAGAAACAAATGAGAATGCAAGCTACTTGAAGTTTAGTATTCGTATCTGAGAAGATTAATGCTACGTATTTAATTTCTGAATATGTATATATCGCAGATTGTAATTGATTGCCAGTCTCTAGTATCGTCGTCAGACATATTATTTTC
>DWON01007803.1:0-12605 GCA_018251015.1 Phocides pigmalion okeechobee
GTGGTTGTACGTGGATGTCTATGGGCTGCGACTGCTTAACATCAGGTGGTTTGCATGCTCGTTTGCTACTCTTCTCATATAAAAATGTAAAAAGGTTATGTTATGTTATACTGCCTTTTAAGTAAACGACAAACGACTCATACTTCAGTACACTTGCACTGAATAGAATATATCGAAAAAATTAAGCTCAAGATAGTGGATCTCTTAATCTATATAATCGTAATGGTCGATATTATTAAATATTTATTACATTTGATATTGCTGATCAGATCTTATCATCAAACTACGATTAACAAAGAGGAATTTGATATGATGAAAGCCAAGCCACGTAAATATTTCAATAAAAAATTATAATGTTACACTTAGCAATGATTATGCGTTTGTTTCGCTTGGCTTTGAAACCTTTTGCACATACCCCATGGACTAGAGATAAGAGGACTGGTTCATATCTACTGCAGAGAATTACGATTGCTATTCAGCGTGGAGAATTTCATTATTGTAATTAAAATAGCGGGTGTAATGTAATATATAATCAACAAATATAATTATGATGTTAATTATAACTATCATATTTACAATGATGAAAATCTTAAAATTAATTATAATAAAAACCCAACCTAAACAATCTAAAGAGAGTCCATGCCCATGCGGCATGGTTCCAAGAACACTAGCTGCATTCGCGCGTTGAATAGTAATCGCAATTTTCTACGCGAGATATGAACCAGCCCTCTTATCACCGGCGGCGTCGATCAAACGTGGTACTATTTGTATAAAATTTTTTTGGCACGCGGACCGCACTGGCCAAAGGTTTTAAAGCCAATCGGAACAAATACGTAATCACTGCTTAGTGAGACATATTTACGCCGCTTGGCTTCCTCTGCAGCCTTCGCCCCAGCTCCAGCCCTCGACACCGTTCCGCCGAGGCGAGAAGAGGCCAACGTATCGACGCATGTTGCAACCATACGGGGGCACTCCCCCGCTCCCAAGGAATTAGTATTAGGCCATCCGGCCGAAGTGGTGGAATTCCCACTGGTTCTAAAACCAAAGGGATATCGATGATAGCAAGGGCCCGTTTAATGATGTTAATTGATTGCCGCCTCCAATAATGTGTATTGGGCAACCACACCTCCCCAACCGAAACACAATACATGAAAAACAATTTGCTTTACGGCGGGTTATGAGGGTGGTGGTGGTGGTGTGGTGGTGGTGGTGTGGTGGTGGTGGTGGTGGTGCCGCCCCGGGCGAGCTCTAATGGCTTTACCACCTTTAAAATTATACCATAAATCCATTAATCCATTGCCGTTCTGGTCTCAAATTATCATGTTACGCAAGCAAAGTTGTCCAAGGCCGGAATGAAGTGATATCTACGATATCTTCACTATTCGTGCATGTTACAGTTTTAAGAGATAAATATAATGATAACATTTGAAAATAATTTGAGTCGACGTAAATATCGAAGTTTAAATGCTCAGCTTGACAAATGGTCAAACGTCTCCAGCTCCACTTGCTCCGTTAATTTAAGTTATTATTTGTAAATTACAGTTTTAAAGATGGAAAAGATCTGTGTTTTGCAGTTTCTTTCGCCGCGTCTCCAAAACTAAACAGCTTACGAGTCGGTGGTAGTTTATTGGCGTTCAATAAGAGTTATGTAAAGGTGAGAGAACTATACGAAAAAGGAAAAGTTTAAGTTATATTTGATGAGGTTATAATTATTTTATTAACTCTACTATGTATTTTGTTTAGGTTAATTATTGTTTTTCTTTTCTATGATTTATGATACGTATTCTCTTCTTTACCTTACTTTAAGAATTTAACTTAATTACTTAAATAATTTAATAATAATTCAAAATATCTGTAAAAGATTATAAAGACAAATATTGATAAAAGAAATCAAGGGTACTGCGTAAAAAAGCAGCTGAATCTTAATAAAAAAATACGATAATAATGAAAAAAAACTGTACCTTCGACAAAGCAGGTCCTAAGTAATCGTCTTTCATATACGGTAATATTTAATTCAATATTACCGTATAGATACTCTCTCACTTAATCTTCTTTATGAAGTGGTGATAAGTAAAGGCATTTAAGATTACCGACATTTACATATACGAATATGTTGCAATTATACTTCTTAGGTGGGAGAATCATAGTTCGACCGGGGAGATACCACAGCCGCCGTATTACTTGTGTTTCGGTTCGAGAGTTGCGGTTGCCGGCTACACTTTGAATCGAGGCGACCATCTGAGTCCTCAGGAGTAGCAATGTGTTTACGTTCGAGCTCAGATAGGATTTCAGTCATGTTTGTGGTTGTACGCGTATGTCTATAGGCGACTACTTAACGTCAGATGGTTTGCATGCTCGTTTGCTACTCTTCTCAAATAACAAAATAATAATAATTTATTATTTGTAATATAAATATATAGCATGGTTAATAATGAACTATATTGATATATCATAAAACTGTTCTTACTAAAACACGTCGATACATTAAGTTAGTTTTTGATGAAATCAATCAATTTGAATAAAATGAAAACCAAATTAGTCTCTTGAATTTGATTGGTTATTCAAAATGAAAAATGTATAAATGTAATCAGTTAATAGTATTTATTAATGGAAACTTTACTAATCTCTATAGTTATCTTTGTGAATCATAATATGTATCTGTATATTATCTATTTGAAATTGCAATTTGTTTTGCAAGAAAAAAATATAATTTATTATAATAACTTTTAAACTTAACGAATAAATTTGAATTTAGAGAACCAAAAAGTCGCTATATCCGCAGATATAAAAATCGTTTACATGTAAGTTGCGTGTAAATTTGGCAAAACTTAAAAAAACGGTCAATTTAATAGAACTCAAATCAATTATAAATGATTCGTTTAAATTAAACGTTCATAAAAAGTATATATTTATTGTATTCTGAAACATCGAGCAGACGCAATTTAACATCACACCACTTGCAAACGTGCTGCAATTTTACCAACATTAAAAAAAAGAAAAAACATTTTTTTATGCCCTTCTAAATTTAAATATTTTACAGCGTTCCAGACATAAAAAACTTTTTTCTGACAATTTAAAAATAGAAAAAAACATTTTTTTATTCTGTTCTAAATTTAAATATTTTACAGCGTTCTAAACATAAAAAAATATTTTTGCTTATTACAGTTTAAAAAACAAAACATTACCTCAAACCCGCGCACAGCACAAACACCACACTACTAACAGCAAAACCACGTACCTAACACACATTTCTTGATTAACTTGTTTTCCTCGGGCGTTACGTCCCTTATGTCATACGGCAAATCGAGCCACGCCATCTTGGTGTTGATACACGGGTGAATTAAATTAAAATACGAGCCGTCCACCTGCCTGCATTTTAAATGTATGGCTAATATCTAATCGTAAGCCTATCGATCTATTGTATCGATAAGGCCGAACACTCGATTTAGGCACGCGTGATACGTGCACCGCTTCCTGTTTAGGGTTCCGTATGAGGATCTGGTTCCATGCCTACATATTCGCATTTTATTGAGACTAGCACCGCTTGTTCTACCTTTCAAGGACTATCTTTGCGTAATAAGTTACTACTTTACTTAGTTAGTACTTTACGCAGTATTTGTGTTACATAAAAAAAGAAAAAAACATGTATAATTTTTGTGTATGTTTTACTGTATCGTAAAAAGGTGCGTTAATATAAGCGGTACACTTCATATGAATATAATGCAAACTATGAAGTATATTTTAGTCCTTATATTTATTTCTATAACATACGCAAACTTGTACACACACACACACACACACAGAGGGAGAGAGAGAGAGATAGAGAGAAAGAGCGAGAGAGAGAGAGAGAAAGTGCGAGAGAGAGAGAGAGAAAGAGCGAGAGAGAGAGAGAGAAAGAGACGCGCACAAGCGCGCGTGCGGACACGCACGGAAATAATATTTTTCAATGCAGCGCAACGCTTATTCGTTTCATTAAAAAATATACAGACACAGGAGAAAAAAAGATATGGAAAACATCACGTTATTTTATTGGAAATCTCTTAATATTTCTCTTCTTCTTGCCAAATTTGTAACAGAACCCTAAAAAAGGTTTTAATGGTATTAATTTACATTTACTTTGATGTGCCGTCATAATATATAATCTATTAAAATTCTACACGACCATTATAGAAATAGCCCTGAAGCGGACAAACGTACAAACATCGTAGACATTGTAACAGTGAACCATGAACCCCTGGAACCCTAGGACATAGGAATATAAAAAATAGGAATTTGGAATGAAAGAAATACATATTTTAATGTTTTTTTCATGAGAAATTCCTATTTTTGGTTGTTAAAACATCCGTTTTAATGTAGAGAACCCTAGACTCTTCGAAGGTATATTATTGTTATAAAAAAACTGTAAAAAGAGGTTATAAAATAATTTAAGAGCAATTCCGGTTTTCCCATTTTTTATCATGTAATTTGTTAAAACAATGTTCTTAACATAAAAAAACCTAGGCCCTTACTAATTATCACCTACACCCTTATTATTTACCCTTATTAGTATTCATAGTTGTTATAAAAAATCCATACAAAATTATTTATAAATTTCTTTTTTTATTGTGGGAAATGCCTATTTTGGTCATAACTTTTTGTTTGTTAAAACATCGGTCATAACAAGGAGAACCCAGTACCCTACAAAGACATCGTTGTTATAAAAGATCCCTACAAATTTATTACAATAAATATTTTTTGTTATAGGAAATTCCAATTTTTAATCCGATACTCTTATTTACCAAATAGAGGTCCTTAAATGTTTTTATGGTCATAAAGTGACTTCATATTGATCGAAGTTGGTCTTCAAGTTGAAGATCCAAGCCTCATATCCATGCATCGACTGCTTATTAGGAGTTCATAAATATGTTTGTATGGTCTTGAAGTGACTTCATAATGGTCGAATTCGGTCACCGTTCATAAATCAAAGCGTCATATCCATGCATCGACTACTTATTAGGAGTCCATTAATATTATCGTATGGTAGTGAAGTGACTTCATAATGGTCGAATTCGGTCCCCATTCAGAAATCCAAATCTCATATCCATCCATCGACTACTTAATATTGTTGTATGGTCGTGATGCTGTGAATTCATAACGGTTGAATTTGGTCCCCATACTTAAGATCCAAGTCTCAAATCCATCCATGATAGTCCGCCGTGATTTAATTCTTGTCTTACAGTTGGAGGTGTAGCTGCCGGCTGCGCTTATGAGGTGACTATCATAGTACCAACGCATCTACGTACTACCTTCTACAAGGCTTCAGTTCTATTTTAAATCCAATGTTCATAGGCCACAATGACCTCTTCATATCAGGCCTGTATGCTCATTAGCTACTTTTATTAAATAAAAAGAAAAGAAAAAATCAGATAATAAAAAATACCTTTATTTCTTATAATTATAATCAGTGCATACTATTTATTTGTTATGAGGTAGATTTATTTCAAAAAGCGTACAATTACAACACGACCCGACAGCAAGAAAAAATACAGACGACTGTTCCAATGTTGATCTTCTACGCATAATTATGACAGCTACGAGGCACTTCCCTTTGGAGAAAATGTATCTGTTTCTTCCGTGGATCACCACGGTATCAACCCCTCGTAACGCTATTTGCTGGCTTATCTCTATTATTATAAAACAAAGTCCCCCGTCGCACCTGTCTGTTCGCAATAAACTCAAAAAGTACTGAATGGATTTTCTCACAGTTTTCTACAACAGGTAGAGTGATTCCTGAGGAAGTTTTTGGTGCATAATATGTATTTTTTTAATAGCGAGAAATTAAATAATATAGTAATTCATCCGTTGTTCGAACGCAGATGTTTCTAATTGTTATTTTTTGCAACTAGGTAATGACTGGACGCATGTATGAAAGACATCCGAGCGAAGCTGGACTGGGTCGCTAGTAATTGTTAGAAATTGCACTGTCACACCATGTGGCCAATAGATGGCGCAAAGAACAAGGTCAAGTTTAATGTAAGTATTGAAACTTTAATGTCTTTATACATCATCTATATAAACTTAGAAAATAAAGCATTATGTTTACAGAATGTCATAATAAGTACAATCATTTTCGTTTTGCTTCATCATTATTATTTTGCTTATTATATAACATGCAATAAATGTATTTTCTACTTTTTTATTAAACTTCTGATAATTCTACCGGAAAGACATAATCCACTGCTAAGCAACTCTCGTATTATCATTAGAGAAATGCGGTTGCCGACTACACTTACAAACGAGGAGAACATCTTAGTCCCCGGAAGTAGAAACGCATCTACGTACGATTTCAAATAGGACTTACTTTAAGTACATTACATAAATTAAGTAGCCTACATGCTCGTTTTTATTGTTATAAAAGTAGCACACAAACATCTTCGTCCAACTTCAGCCACGATTAAATCCTGCCTGACGTCAGGGGTTGCTACTAAATTCTAAATTAAAATATTACAATTTGAAATAAAATATTTAAATTTGAATTTGACTTTGAATAAGCTAGTGTAATTATGTAATTTGACTCAGGTTAGGCTTAGAATTGTTTGAGAATCAATTCTATACGAGAAACTTTAACATAAAAATTAAATTTTGAAAATTCATTTTACAAACATAAATCAGACATAGATTTCATCATCAAAAATCATAAATTACTTAAATAACCTATATATCGTTACTGACGAGGAACTATAAGTGATCGATTAAGGAACAGTTATAAATTATTACAAGTGAGAAATTTCAGTTTCATCTGATGAGAAGGAGGGGTATATCAGGTCGAGGCCTCGAAGACGACTGGAGAGGAACTCTTCGGCTTGCCGCTCCATCGCGGAGTTGAAATGTGACCTCCAACCACCTGCTTCTCCTGAAATTTTTAAAAATTTTCAACACGTTTTCGGAAAATTCCGAAGTCGCCACCTAATAAAAGGTAGTTATTGTCTTCCGTAGACCTATTTTACCTTTAAATAGCACGAGACTCACAGACGTGGAATTCAAATAAATTGTTATTCCCAAGGACTAAACTGGACCTTCTATTCGCATATATTTGGGCAATAGAAAGCTGAAGAAGTGAAAAAAGTTGTTCTCACCCGTAAACCTATGTATTCAATTTTTAATATCATTTTAGCGTAAAGAAATTCATACATTTTGGTCGAAAGCAATGTTTGCCACGGTTACCAGTCGTGCATGTTAGTCCTGAAGGATTTTTTTTTTATTTTTTTATTATGAAAGAGTAAGAAACGTGCACGCAGACCACCTGATGTTAAGTGGTCACTCCAGCCCATGGACAACCACGTCCGATATCAAATAGAACAGAAGTTCTATTTAACCTACTCTCGAGGACTAAGATGGTCGATTCCAATAATGTGTATTCGACAACCACACCTCCCCAACCGAAACACAATATATGAAGAACATGTTGACTTCGCTTACGCAGTCGAATGAACAATACATTAACAGAAACTTTCAACCCTTATTTTACCCCTTAGGAGGGAAATTTATAAACCTTCTTTCTGATTTTTCTGATTTTTCACTTATAATATATATATTACCTATTAGCAATTTTTTGAAAATGTAACTTCAGCAGTTTATAGTCTTTCTAATTATCTCTAGAGCTGTCAACTACCTTACTCATATATTATTTACTTATAAAATAAACATATACCCAGACGTACACACACGCGAACACACACACATATATATGTATGTGTGCGTGTGTCAAAACTATGCAGATAAGTGCTTTATAAAACATAAGTGAGAATTGAAAAGTTTTGGAAACTTTTAAAAATTTCACTTCAAAGTAGTTAAAATACGGGTTGGAAGTATCTATGAACGGTTGAAAGTGTGTATGTGTGTGTGTTTGTGTGTATGTGTCTATGTGTGTGTGTGTGTGTGTCAAAGACTAAGGTTAAGGTGGATAAAGGTAAAGTTAGACAAAATAACTTACACAAATCTTTCCTGAACGCTTCCCAGAATTGATGAAACGTAGCACACGACAGCGACTTCACGATCATTTTACAAAGATAATAGTAGGAAACAGCCACATCCCTGGGGTCTCTAGCTACGTACACAACCTTGGCGGTACTCAGTAACTTCGGCGGAAGGAGTGATAAGGGCAGATGTGTCTTGATAAATCTCGGAGAAGACGCTTCATCGATCGCCTTCCAACTTAGATATCTCACCGCACGGTTTAGCCCTTGAAAATTGCTTAGATTCAAGAAATTAGTTTTTATCAACGAGAATGCTATGTCTGGAACCATTGACGTAATCCTGGAATAAAATGTCTCTTAAATTTCATGTTTTATTTAAATTATTAATATATAAATAAATTAAGATCTAATAGTTATAGTAAATTTGCATATAGTTAGTTAACCTTATTCTCAAAGTAAAAATATATAGTTATATATGTATATATGTGGGTTGCATGGCCAAAATCCGGACATCCAAGGAAAAAGTTTATTTCATTAGTGTGTAAGTGATGAGGTATGAATGACAGATGAACGAGAAAAGATGGCGAAGACGTGTGAAAAAAGACTACGATATACTGGATTTTCTATGTAAAAGACGAATAAACTATTTCTAATTAGATTAATCGTTTTCCTTGGCCACGTCCCACAACAATTTGGGGGCTCGTCCGGGATAAGGCAAGGAAAACAATATCGAAAAATACGACGTAATTCAAAAATTTAACAATTTTTCTTATCTAAAGTTGAAAGTAGAAGCAAAATTAGTGTGGAAAAATGCCTAAAACAAGACAAGAACAAAAATACGAAAAGATGTAGAATCTTTATTCTACATCGGAAAACGAAAATGAATATTAAAAAGGCGCATCTCATGACATGCGTTTTTCACACGTATCATTTCACGATGTTGAAAAATCACTGAATTTCTTTAGTGGAGATGACACGTACTCAATCGCGACGTGGATTGAAGAACTGGAAAGTACGGCAGAGGTGTTGAATTGGACTCAAACAGAAATCCTCATTTACGGTAAAAGAATGTTAACAGGTACCGCTAAATTATTTTTACGTTCCTTGGGTCAGATAAAATTATGGACGATTTTGAAAGATGAATTGATTGAAGAGTTTGGTCCTAAGTTAACAAATGCCACTGTTCACAAATTATTGGTATCTAGAAAATGGAAACCCAGTGAGACACTTCAACAGTACTTCTTACATATGAAAGAAATTGCTTTGCATGGTAATGTCGAAGATGAGGCTTTAATAGAATATGCATTAGATGGTATCGATGGTCCCGAATACTCAAAAACAATCTTGTATGGAGCCGTGAATCTCAAACACTTTAGAAAGAAGTTAGATGTGTACAGTAAAATGCGAACCAAGTATGTTTTTAAGACTCCTACACCTGCTCGAGGGTATCCAAATAGAAATCACAAGCAAGTCACTATGTGTTTCAATTGTGGAGAAACTGATCATCTCTCAGCGTCATGTACTAAAGGCATAAAATGTTTTAAGTGCAATAAGTATGGGCATAAGTCAAATGACTGTGAAAATGACACAAAGAAATCGTTGTGTGTCGTAGAAAAATGTGATACTGGTAACGCACCATATAAAAACATAAAAATAAATGATAAAGATATGGTAGTTTTTATTGACACGGGGAGTGATGTCAATTTAATTAATGAATCTCAATTCCAGAAGCTGTGTGAAAATAAAATAATTAATATGCAAAAGAAAACCATCTGTCTGTCAGGACTAGGTAAACAGGAAGTCACAACAAAAGGGACTTTTATTGGTAATGTACAGATTGACGATTGTAACTTTTCAACTGAATTTCATTTGATAGAAGATAATTCAATGCCTACCCAGATTATCCTTGGTAATCCCATACTTAAAGAAGTCGAGTTAAATGTCACATCAGCAGGAATATCGGCCACAAATAAAACTTGTCATTTATTAAAATTGAGTATTAGCGAAGAACCACTATAAGAAATTGGAAGCATAACTTGTGAAAAGAGGATAAAAGAACTTGTTGGCAAATATAAACCCAAAGCTATAAAGACTAGTAATATTGAACTGACTTTGGAATTATCCGACAATACGCCTATATTTCAAAACCCAAGACGTCTATCTCCTTTGGAATTAAAAGTAGTTGAAACACAGATTGACGAATGGTTGAAGCAAAGAATTATACAGCCAGGTACATCGGAGTTCGCCAGTCCTATTGTACTTGCACATAAGAAAGATGGTAGTTATAGATTATGCATAGAGTATCGAAGATTAAATAAGAAAATTATTAAAGAATACTTCTCGCTGCCTTTAATTGAAGACCAAGTAGATGCATTGAGAGACGCTCAATTTTTTAGTATACTAGATTTAAAGAATGGCTTTATGCATGTGAGAGTTGAACTAGGAAGTCAAAAATACACATCTTTTGTTACTCCACGAGGTCAATATGAATTTCTTAGAATGCCTTTTGGGTTGAACACAGCACCTTCTGTTTTTCAAAGATTTATCAATGACATATTTCAAGATTTGATAAGAAATGGGACATTATTATGTTATCTCGATGATGTCATTATTCCGTCGACTACAGCAGAAGGTTTAATAAAATGTCCTTAAGAGATGTGAAGATTATGGATTACAGATAAATTGAAAAAATGTAAATTTATGAAACGAGAAGTAGAATATTTAGATTGCATAATCAGTAATAATGAAGTTCGACCATCCGCAAATAAGACTAAAGCTGTATCAAAATTTAAAATTCCTGCAAATGTTAAAGAATTCCAATCCTTTCTGGGCTTGACGGGATACTTTAGAAAATTTGTTAAAAATTACTCTTTAATTGCAAAGCCACTGACAGACTTGTTGAAAAAAGATATACCATTTAATTTCAATCATAATTGTGTAACCGCTGTTGAGAAATTAAAGAATACCCTGTGTAGTTCACCAGTATTAAGTATTTATAGACCGACGCTTGAAACGGAATTGCACACAGATGCAAGCAGGGAAGGATTTGGTGCAGTGTTATTGCAAAGATGTCCGAAGAGTAACAAGATGCACCCTGTTCAATACATGAGCAAAAAGACAACACCGGCTGAAAGAAATTATCACAGTTACTACTTACAGATTTTGGCTATTGCAGAAGCTATTAAAGAATTCAGCGTTTATTTGTTAGGTATTAAATTCAAAATTGTTACAGATTGTTCTGCACTTACTATGATATTGACGAAGAAGGACTTACCGCCTAGAGTTGCTCGCTGGGCTCTACTCTTGGTAGAGTTTGATTATGAAATAGAACACCGACCGGGTGACAGAATGAAGCATGTAGACGCTTTAAGCCGCTACCCTGTTAGACTTATTATTAATGATATTACTGCCAAAATTAAAAATGCTCAACAAAGTGATATTAAGACGAAATTAATAAAGAAGTGGTTAAAAGTTGAACCTTATGAAGACTATGTTATCCAAGATGAATTATTATACAAGGAAGTTAAAGATTGTAGAAGACTGGTTATACCAAAAAAGATGCAAAATGAAATAATTCGGAAGATGCATGAAAGAGGACATTTTGGAGTTACAAAGACTGAAGAGCTTATAAATAGAGAATTTTATATAGATAATTTAAAGGCGAAGATTAAGAGTGTCATTGAAAATTGTGTTGAATGCATAGTAATTTCTCACAAACGAGGGAAGAAAGAAGGATGCCTTCATCCATTAGATAAAGGTGATGTTCCATTATCGACTTACCATATAGATCATTTGGGTCCTTTGAATTCTACAAACAAAAATTGTAAATACTTACTAACGATTGTTGATGGTTTTACTAAATTCACTTGGATCTATCCTACAAAGAGCCTGAGAACTGATGAAGTCCTTGAAAAGATACGAATGCAACAGCAAGTATTTGGGTCACCAAACAAAATCATTACCGATCGTAACGCCGCCTTCACTTCTCAAGATTTTGAAGAATATTGCAATGTTGAGAATATTGAGCATTATACAATTACAACTGGCCAGCCAAGAGGTAATGGACAAGTTGAACGACTACATCAAGTAATCATTAGTGTACTGAGTAAATTAAGTGTAGATGATCCCTTTAAATGGTACAAACACATTAGTAAACTGCAAAGATGTTTAAATTGTACATTTCAAAGAAGTATTTCCATGAGTCCTTTCGAGTTGTTAATTGGAGTAAAAATGAGAGATACAGAAGCTATAGAAATATTAAAATTAATAGAAGAAGAAAACATAGAACATTTTATAGATGAAAGAAGCCAATTAAGAAATAATGCTAAAGAATCTATCTTAAAAATACAGTCAGAAAATAGAAGAAATTATAATAAGAGAAGAAAAGATATCCTTATCAATACAAAGAGGGAGATTTGGTTGCCATTAAGCGCACACAGTTTGTGCAAGGGTTCAAGTTACACCCTAAATATCTTAGCCCTTACAAGATCATAAAGGTAAAGCCAAACGAACGTTATGATGTTCGCAAAGTTGGTAATTGCGATGGACCTAATAGAACAAGCTCGTCAGCTGACATGATGAAGCCGTGGTCTGGGGTTGACGTAGAAGGATCCGATGATTCATCTGAGGCAGATGAATAGCAGGATGGCC
>DWON01007804.1:0-12605 GCA_018251015.1 Phocides pigmalion okeechobee
ACGTGGATGTCTATGGGCTGCGACTACTTAACATCAGGTGGCTTGCATGCTCGTTTGTTACTCTTCTCACATAAAAACCTATTATTATAAGTGTTAAAAATACTGTACATATCAATAACAATAATGAATAACTTAATACTATAATAACTTATAATAAAAGCGTAAAGTAAACAATCTAAAGGCTGTCCGTGTGCTTGCATGGTGCCAAGAACGCTGGCCGCATTCCCTGCAGAGACCATTTAAATATTTGAAACCAGTGACCCGGCCCAGCTTCACTTGGGTGTTAAAGTTTTAATTTACTTACATTTTTTAATACATGCATCCAGTCATTACCTAGTTGCAAAAACGCAGAATTAGAAACATCTATTTCGAACGACGATTGATTTACTACATTGAATTTAACTATTTAATTTCTCGCTCAATTTACAAAAATACTTAACTTATTATGCACCAAAACCTTCCTCAGGAATCACTGTAGCTGTTGTTGAAAACTGTGAGAAAATCTGTCCAGTACTATTTGAGTTTATCATGAACGGACAGACAGACGCGACGAGGGACTTTGTTTTATAATATTTAGAGATGACTGAAGAACGTAGTCTAGAATCATATTTAGTAAAATATAATATTAAATAAACGACGTAATGATTGCCAAGATCCCCTTTCTCCCCTGGTGAGATTAGGTGAGACTCACGTCGACCCCTTCCTTCCCTAAAGGCGTTACGTAATTAATGAACATCCCCTAATCTGCTGTAAAGCAATTCTTGTGTTTCGATTATATCGTAAAAGGTAAATTTTGCCTACCCGTTAATTAAAGAATTTTGACTTATTTATAGATAGAAGATAGATTAATCTATCATTAGCACCTGTCAACAGTTTCCTCCGCCACCGCAATTTAACCGTGATCACGAGCCACGAGCCATGGCCATGGCCATGGTCACGGCGAAACTCCCCTTTATATAGTAAAATGTAGAAATAAACGCTTTTCTCTTCTGTTCTCCATCACGACATCCCAATCGGGCACATCTTGGAGGAGCGTTTCCCCGCTTCTGAGGCACTGGTCTTTATAATGAAAGAGTGAGTCTATACACATTGACTTCCTTTTTTCTATATCAGGATCTCTATGTCGAAGCGACACGTCCTCCCACTTCTACCATTCCACATCCCCGAGGAATCCTTTAGTTCTATCTTGTAACAGTCAGGAGATACTGTAGAGTTATCTGGTCTCGAGCTTCGTGGTCTGGCTATTTAAATCTAAAGAAAATGACGCGACGTAACTAAGTCATTTATCAAGCTTAAAAGTAAATTATGTTATTGAAAAACAGGTCGATTTAAAATATGTATATTCGGACGATAAATATCGTTTGAAACGACGAAAGCATTTACTTAATTTATGGACTGTATTAATTTGCAATTATAATTATGTACTGAAACTGTAATTTTCCCTTCGAAAATATTAAATATTTATAAACTTTGGAACCCATACATAATAAATTGATTATTCATTTTTCCGATTATACATGTAAAATTTAAAACAAGATGGCTGAATTTGTTTTACAAAGCAGCAAATAACAAATGACGTAAATCATATTGTGTATCAAGGAAAGAGTAATTTTTTTATCATTTCGCACCCTTCTAGGCCGGCGAATCACCCCTTAATGGTTTCTGGTTTCTGTGTCTTCTAGTGTTTCCTTAATTATCTCTAGGATCCATAAGTGGGAATATCGTCCACTTTGAGTTTACGCACACTATTTTCTATATCAAACTTGACAATTTAACTTTATATATTTGTGAATTAGGTGGGAGAACTAAGGTTCGACCGGGGAAGTACTACTGCCGCCCTCATAATCCGCCGTAAAACATTACTTGTGTTTCGTTGGAGAGGTGCGGTTGCCGGCTACATTTTGAAGCGAGGCGACCATCTTAGTCCTTAGGAGAAGCAACGCATCTACGTTTGAGCTCGAAATCCTATCGATTTCGGTCATGTTTGTGATTGCACGTGGCTATCTGCGACTACTTAACATCCGATGGTTCGCATGCTCGTTTGCTACCCTTCTCAAATAAAAATTGACGTCATTTTTTATAATGTGAATATCATTTTTTTCTGCCTTCTAGTGTTCCCTTAAATGTCTTTAGAACTAACATGTGGCCACTTTTAGTTTGTTTAGACTATTTTCTAGATCAAACTTTGCAATACAAATTCGATTCCAATCTACAAGTTTATATATTTGTGAATGTTGTCACGAAATATACAAAATGTCGTATCTTTTATAAGCAAATGTAAGGAAAATGATCCGGTTTCCAATAAAATTGATATTTAGACCTTTGCTGTCGAATCGAATGAAAACAAGCGACGGGGTCCTCCTTCAGCAGTTTTATTGTTACCTTCCTTTTCCAATATAAGTATTGTATCAGTGAATCCTCGAATACTGCGTATATATCTTTTTTATGAAATTGAAGTAGCAAACGCGAAGGTAACGTCGACGACGACTGCTGCCGTAAATCAGCGTCTAAGTTATAGCTAATATCTTTGTTTAAGGATGTAAAAATCATCAAATGATCTACCTATGGCTTAGACGAATCGGTAAGTTATTCGACTAATAAAATAAAAACACGTTTTAATACTACTATTTTACATTAATTGAAAATGAGAAGATTAGTCAGTGCACTCCCTCGCAATGTCAATGATTTTTCTGGAAGGCATAAGAGAACATATTGCTATTTATTTAAAATAAGTAACAGTCGTTGTTCAATTTTGTCGTAAATAATTATGTTTTTTATGTGGAAGGAGTAGCAAAGAAGCATTCAAATTAAAACCACCTGATGGTAAGTAGTCGCAGCCCATAAACATATGTACATAGACAAACAGAAGACTAAGATGGTCGCTTCGCTTCAAAGTGTAGCCGGCAATCGCACCTTTCTAACCGAAACACAAGTATTGCTTTATTGTGGATTAGGAGGGTGGGGGTGGTAACTCCCACCCACGTTCTTCCACTTTTAAATATTGGTCTGATGAAGATACATATTAAAATTCAGTGTTTTTAGTTCAGCGAATTTTTGGTAATATTTCATCAACATAAAGTTATATATTATTGGGGATTATGTAATCAATTGTTTCGACTTTAAAGGGCTTGGTATATAAATCATTTCGGGATAAGCGGTGGGAGACACACGAGCATTTAAAAGAACATACTAGCTCCAAACTACTTTAATTGTTGGATTCACGAGTGCTTGCGAGGCTAATCTAATTTAATCCTTACTAATATTACAAATGTGAATGTATGTTTGTAAAAAAGACATAGGGTAAATTTTATTATAAAAAATACTTCAAAGCCTTCAAATTAATATCTTACTAACTATAGCTTCAGCTGTTTTGATTTGTAAGCAACACTAAAAATGTTTCATATTTTGTGATTAAGTATCAGTTTATTGTTTTAGTTATTACTCGCTGCAATGTCCTTTGATATATATTTAAGGGTTTCAACGTGAGCGAGGCCACGGGTGAAATATAGTACTTAATATTTATTATCAAATAGGTTGTCATTGAAAGACTCTCAGGTAATTTCAAGGTCATATTACTTTTATTTGACATTTTAATTGATTTTTATTTTTATACTGTTGAATTTTGTATCTAATAATATTTCTTTTGATTTTAATGTATTTAATATTAAATTAGCTTCACATACTATGTAATTCTATGTATGAAATTTAATTAATATTTTCATCGTATATTATAATTGTCACTACATTAACGCATTAGGCAAACGTGTAGTTTTAGGTGTAAGTTAAGTTAAAACAAATAAATATAACAGATTTAAAGGTGGCAGAGCCGTTAGAGCTCGCCCGGGGCGGCACCACCGCCACCCTGATAACCTGCCGTAAAGCAACATGTTCTTCATGTATTGTGTTTCGGTTGAGGAGGTGTGGTTGCCGGATACACATAATTGGATCACATTATCTTAGTCCTCAAGAGTAGGAACCCATCCGCGTCCATGCTTAAATAAAACTTTTGTTCTATTTGAGATTGGACGTGGTTGTCCATGGGATGCAGTGACCACTTAACATCAGGTGGCCTGAATGCCCGTTTCTGACTCTTTCACAATAAAAAAAAATATTTCTGATATTTCAAACCAATTGCATCGATTGTGGTCACGTCTAAATATCATAGCAGTTTAGCCGTAACTACTATCCACACAACTGGTTCGCAATATCGGTAATTAAATCGTTAATCATGAGTACCCGTTACATAGTAAACTGTACATTATCACCGATACTATTTTCAGACACTGCAGAATACTGTGCGTCCAACAATCTTACAGTGTGTATCGCTTAAAAGTAGTGTAACTGGTCTGAAAAAGTGTTTACAGGGGTTCGTGTTACAAGGCGTGAAATAAAACTTGACATGATTTATTAAGACCTCTGTGTGCTTCAGCCAAGAACGCGAGCCCTTGAATTTTTCAGCATTTCTAAAGCAACTTAGTATACGTTAAAGTCTAATTGTAAGCATTTTCTAGTGATTGATTGACGCACTTCTATTGTTTAAAACAAGTGTATTGATAAATGGGAAATTGCTCGACGTTGAAGTACCATCGTTTTCTTCATAAACCGCTGGGAAGAAATTCTTTGATTTTGATTGGAGTGGAGTAGTTGCGGCTGCATTTATAAACGATGCGACCATCTCAGTCCTCAGGTGTAGCAACGCATCACTCAGGATATGTCTTCAGTCCCGTTTGAGATTATACGTTGATGTCTATAGGCTGTCAAAACTACTTAAAATAATATTGCTCATGCACAAAAATATAGTATATAGTGTCTAAATGACAAATTCAAATATTTTATTTCATTGCAAGGTATTTACATACATGGATGTCACAGAAAGGTCCTCAAGAGGCGCCCATGTCTAAGTAAAAGGAGCACAGGGCGTCCCCCAACCAGGTGGACCAACCTGATAACGATAGATGGATGCAGAGGACGCAGAACCGGTCAGGTGCACCCGGGGGAGGCCTATGTCTAGCAGTGGACGCGTAAATCCTGATAGAGGAATGCATGTCAAGGGTACAATGTACAAAACATCGGCTTTGAGTGCCCTGTTTACCGATTTACCGGGAGAAAAAAACCGGTGGAAAAACATTTATATTTATTTGAATATATTCCCGAAATAATAGGTCCATTACGTATACAGTTGTATAAGTTTTCAGATATTTATTCAGGATTTTCTTAAGGGATTCCCAAGTCAAACTTAGCCCTTTGTTTATTGGTTTTGTTAGTAGTCTCTTTCTACTTTCAAAGGTTCTTACGATAGAAAATACTGTAACTCAAAAAGTTGAACAATGTCAAGACTATATGTATATCTCTAAATATTATGAAACAAAATCGCTTGTCGCGTCTGTCTATTTGTCAGGTCTTGATAAACTCAAAAATGACATGATGGATTTTCTCATAGTTTTCAACATCAGGTAGAGTGGTTCCCGAGGAAAGTTTTGGTGAATAATAACTTGTTTTTTTTTGTAAATTGGACGACAATTGTTATATTCAATATAGTAACTAAGTCGTCGTCCGAAATAGATGTTTCTAATTGTTAGTACAAATAATATCAGTAAATATGAACTCTATTATCCGAGCGAAGCAGGGCGGAGTCGCTAGTATATATATAAGCGTAAGGTAGCTGACATACACAAAGAGCAGTAACCGAACCCGCTGAACCAAACTAGGTTAACTAGTTTCCTATTTTTAGTTTTTTTTTTAAGCGTAAGTGAGCTAAAAAGGGAATTCTTTAATAACAGTTTCCCCCGCCACAACAGGTTAACCGTGACCACGAGCTATGCAACTAATTCAAAATATCGGTAATTAAAAAGTATTAATCGTGAGTACCCGTTATATAGTAAACGTAAAAATATAAAAACAAGGATTGTAAGACTGTAAATCTCATCAGCTGTTTCGTCTCGTTAGCTTGTGGTATATATTTTTAAGAGGGGTTGAAAATTGTAAATCTCGTCGGTCGTCTTGTTTCGTCAGTTCTTGATTATCGACTTCTGCGCGAACACAGCCACATACGTAAGCTCTTATAAAATACGTGTTTAAACTGCCATAAATGTCAAACTATATCCATACATCAAAACCTTCAGATAATTCTCAACAATGCGCCGTAGTTCTCACGTGAATTCCATCTTGCGACGTTTGTCGCCATTAGCGGGATTACACAGAGCCTGTTGTCTCTCACGTTGTTACCTACGAATATAGTGGACTAATGTATCCGTGTTGATAATAGCCAGATTCTCGAATTTTGGATAAGGAAAGTTGGATGAAATTTACTTAAGATATCGTTGGAGCTTTGTAGGGGAGTATGGTAAGGCTTCGGATAACCAATGATTTAAATTGTTATTAAAACTACTTTGCAACAATCTGCCACACAATGTATAATGGTATATATTTCAAAGCATGCATTATGCCCACCCTCCTTCCCGGAAAGGAAAACGTGATGTGATTAAAAATATATAATAATAATATTGAAATATATACCATTATACATTGTAGTGGCGGATTGTTGCGAAGTAGATTTTAACAACAACTTAATAGCATGGATTTCCGCAAAGAACGCCTGATACTACTAACTATATTAACTAAATTATCACTTGGTTTATCTGTGAAGGACAAACTCAACAAATATCCTTGTACGTGCATTAGTATGAAAATATTCCACGGCGATATTACTTGTAATTCTTTTAGCGTTTCATGTTCTAACACCGTAGTTGACGTCCGAGCTCCATAAATCATAGAAAGAAGTCGTTATGCTCGAAGAGAAAAATAAATCACACCGAAACAATACATAAATCACGGAGGTACCAATTTAATGTGATACAGAAGTGACATGCGTGTAAAATAGAGAATGGTTTGTCATAAATATATTTATAAAGGCTTGAGAAAGTACCTGCCTCATTTATAAAGCTGCAAATCTTAAAACTAATGATAATAAAAGCCTAACATGAACAATCTAAAGGGAGTCCGAGGCCATGCGGCATGGTCTCAAGAACGCTAGCTGCATTCCCGCGCTGAATAGCAATCGCAATTCTCTGAGCGGGATATGTACTAGCTCACTTGTCAAAGTATTTTAGATTTGATATAGAGAGTCATGTGGCACAGTGTTGAACATACCAGTCTGAATACCAGAGGGTTCAGGTTCGAGACCCGATCAATCATATATCTAAATGAAGAATTCATGCGAGCATGCATAGAACGTTAGATCTGCTCTGAAAAGTTGCGGGGCATAGTGGTGACCATACCAATCTGAACCAGAGAGTTCAGGTTCGATCCCAGTGATTCTGGAGGAAGATTCAGATTTCTGTTTTGGGTACGGGTGTTTAGTTTTTTGTCTTTGATTGTGTCTATGCCTCGATACATGGAAAACGGTGTTCACTTTTTGTCATCCATCCATCCATCAGCCTTTACGCGTCCTCTGCTGAGCATAGGCCTCCTCCAGGTGCCGCCAGTCAGACCGGTTCTGTGCCCTCTGCTTCCAACGGGAAATAGCAAATGCCGGCAAACCGCTCGATGCAGAGGGCACTTGTTGATAACGTTTCGATTCTTCACACTTTTCGCAAAATTTATACACCAGGCACTACGCATAAAAATAAATATGTTAAGAGTAAACTCCATTAATTAAAGTAGAATTTTGTTATGTAAATAGTTTCAAAGTTGGCGCTCCTTTAACTTTGTTCACATAATCCGTAGAAGAGTAGCCGTATTTTTCGAAATTACAAGTATTGTTGAATTTTTGGTTTTCTTTAAGTACCGAAGGGAAATATTTATAAATCTTAAAAACAAAGTCTAGGTTAATATCTGGCAGGAAATGTATATTTTTCATATGAATTATTTTAACGAAGCCGCAGCCAGGCATGATGGTTACCGTTACCGGTTAGTGGTTACCGTTCATTACTGTTACCATCATGGACAATATCAACACCAAGATCGCATGGTGTAAAGGAGAGGTTTTTTCCGCCGCCTTTTCTCCAAAACGAAACACCTTAGCGTCAGTGGCAGTTTACTTACGTTCAAAAAGAATTCTGTAGAGAATCTACTTTGAATTAAAATATTTTCATTTTTGATTTACTTTGCACCTTCTTTGAAGGGGGCATAGCGTTCAGTATCCTACATCCTTAACTAAATACTCACGTATTGGATTCAGAATATGATTGGGAGTAGAAATTATAAAATTATTCCCTCCGTTCAGTACCAGGCCCAAGGGACGGGAAGGGGTGTGGGGACTTTTACTGACTAAAACCGCTTCGTCAGGGTACCTCACAACGCTCGTTCTACATATTGCACGTACGTGATAAGAACAAATGATGTATACCGTTTGCTCTTCTCATGTAGGGAGTTACGTATTTAGCACCGACTGCGGTACTCAGATTTATATTAAATCAGTGCTGCCGGCGGCACTAGACTGGATATGTTTTCTCTAGACTTGAGATGTAAAGACGAATAAAACACACTTGTTGTGTATGTCATCTGTGTAATTGTGTGTTGTGTTCGCCCGCAGTCCTTTAGCGGCTAAGTCAACATTAGTAATCGTGTTCGCCCGTAAGCCTGTACAAATTTGTATTAAAATGCTAGAGAGAGAAAGTCGCACAGTGCGTGTGTGTGGAGAGTGTGTGTGTACGTAGAGAGTGTGTGTGCGTATAGTATACGAAAGAGAAATAACAGTAAACAAAATAGAGGAGTTTATTTGAGGAAATCTTAATCACAATAAATAAGGAGAATTATTTTCCTTTTGATATTTTTCCTTCACGTTTCTATTCAACAAGTTCTTCAGCTGTAGGTATCAAATGTGTCTTCATACGTCTAAAGTAAGAAATAAATAGCATGATTTTCTTTCAATTTCCAAGTAAGCCCTGCTTATCAATAGCTGCGGATTGAATACAGTGAAACATCGTGTTTTCATATGATACACGCGCCGTATATCAGGGGAACCTTTACTGCTGGTTTGGAAATATACGGGGGATGATTGAGATTTGTAACGATGCGGTTAGTTTTTTAACATATAAAGCAAAAATACTAGGGTCGATTGGTCACTTTATCTGTAACTTCTATGTTATTACGAATAATAGTAATTTGGAAAATCATCTTAAGAAAGTGGTTATCCTGTCTATATAACTATATTTGGTCATTTCTTATGGTGGTTGACTATGTCTATAATGGGACCAAAGTTGATGTGGAGTGAACTTCCTCCTGAGGTATTCTCGAAGTGCTATGTCATGGGACTCTTGAAAAAAGATGCAAAAACAGCTCTCCTTAAAAGCCAGCGATATATTGGCGACTCTTCTGGTGTTTTAATTGTCTATAGGCCACGGTGATTGCTTTCCGTCGGGCAGCCTTATCGTTAGGTTTAAATATAAAAAAAAACTTTGTGTTTAGAATTCCGGGTGTATCATATCGGCAGTTTTAACGTTAAATAAATACCTAGTTTGTATAGGCCTACGAGAACACTTACAAATTTTCATAAACAATATATATATATCGTATCTGATAATATACATATGTTAGAGATTATCTACCCTAACTATACCTAAGTTATTGCTTAGCTTAGTTTAGATCTAACGTTAGATGGACCACTTCGCTGGCGACACGCGAAACAGGCTGCCTGACGGTAGATGCCGTGTGAGTTGCGCACACCGAAGGGATTATCCAAAGCCCTCTCCAACTTAACAGTGGGTAAGGGCTATGATAGTTCGAGTTCAGGCCTGGACAAAGAGGGTTTACTACGACATCCCCGATTATGATGATGATTTTACTATGAATCGGGTACTCACGATTAACGAGATTTAGTTTTTTTACTGTCGATATTACGAACCAGTTTCGCCATGACCGCTATCCATGCCGGGACATAGTAAAATATATACTTTCCACGATAATATTTAAAATCAAACGATGATGATCGTTTTTTTAAGCGCTTAGTTCAAGGGTTAAAAAACCCGTCGTTTCTACCCAAACTCTGCTTCGTAATTTCCACACGGTTTCACTCACCCTCTAAATTGGCGCCCGATGCAGTGATATACGACGTGTAGCTCTCGCTTATAAATTGAGCTGTAAATCTGTACCGAGACGTTTTACGTGCTGGATTGCGGTGGTGTATTTATTCTGTGATATGTGTGTGTGGAACATACTTCACACATACAAAACAGGTTGCATTCATAAGTCATAGTCACACAAAAACATAAATAAAGGTGGGAGAACTATAGTTCGACCGGGGAGATACCACCGCCGCCCTTATAATCCGCCGCAATGCATTAATTTTGTTTAGGTTGGAGAGGTGCGGTTGCCGGCTAGACTTTGACTTGAGGCGACCATCTTAGTTCCCAGGAGTAGCAACGGATCTACGTTCGAACTGAGATAGGATTTCAGTCGTGTTTGTGTTTGTACGTGGATGTCTATGGGTTGCGACTACTTAATATCAGGTAGCCAGCACCCTCGTGTGCTACACACATTTTTATGCGAGAAAAGGTACAAAAATGTGTGTTATACTATAAACTTAACAAAAAATCTTCCTTCCTGTTGTATATTTTGCCTCTTTTACGTCCAAAAACCAATAAGACTGATGAGGGTTAGGGTCAACGGGGTCATGCGGCTGGGACGGGTGACTAACGGTCACATAACTTGAAGGTCTGGCCCTTGAATCCCATATTTACATTATAAAGATTACTTTGAAAGTTTCAAATTTCATTTATTGTGGACAACTGATTTTACAAGTTTTTACATAAACATAAAAAAGGATATAGGAACTTCTTTTTCTCTTAGGATTCCTGCCACATACGGGCACACAATCATTAATTAAATATGTTATAATTTAATTAACTAATTACAATTTAAACGATTTTATACTGTATGGCTGCGATGTTATTATTCCTAAATGAAATAATAATATTACAAACTTTTGGTATTAATTTAGTTTTAAAAAATTATATAATAAATAACGTTTAATTTTAATATGAATGAATAATGGATACTTGCTATTTTTTTAGTCATATGTTTCAATTAAAAATATTTTTATATGATGGTAACATTGAACATTTCGAAGGACTTATTTCAAGTTTATGATAGCAGTGAGTTCATAGTGTTATGGTTTGGAGAGTGTAAAACAATGCTATTGAGTCCTGAGGAGCAGCAACGCGACTGTGATCTAAGACAGGACCCAGTGTTTTTCATTCGGAAATAGTAGCTTATTACTAGGCAGGCTATAATTTTTATGTGAAAAAAGTAGCAAACAAGTATGCATCTTACATTTAAGGGAGTGTGCAGACCATGGATATCCAAGTTCAACACTAAACTGGGCAAAAATCCTGCCTCACGTTGTACTCAAACACGTGACTACTCCTGAGGACTGGGATCGCATTGCTTGTAGCCGGCAATCACATCTCACTAACCGAATCACAAAAATTGCTTCAAGGCAGATTATGAGCGAAGAAAAAAATACGATATAACGATATCCTATAAATAACATCGAATAGGACAGAATTTCTCTCGGAAACCGAAGAAATTGTAACTTGCTCGATAAAAATAAGATCCATTTGTTATTTATTTCTGGAATGAAATAGATATATCGGAAGTGAATCTCTGCGGTTGGCGCATTGTCAAAATTCAGTACTGTGTGAAGCGATTACGGAAAGGCGGTCTATACACGTAGAGTTTAAGGACAAAATAACAATATATTCATATATTAAGACCTAAAAGATCATCTTTCTTAGATCTCGTATTCATGTTTTATTATATGCACCATTAAAATTTTTTTTTTTTCAGCTGTAATTTTTTTGTTTCGTCTTTACTTTTTAATCCTACACTGTAACGGCCATTAAATAAAGCAATTATTATATCAAATAAGAGTAAAGTATTTAAGTTATTAAGTTCAACATTTTCGCGTGTTAAATAATAATTAACTTCATATATTTCATATCAAAATAATATTGTCATACAATACAAAACAATACTATAATATCAATGTTGAAATCTTACAGCCCTATTTTTTTAAACAATTAGTTCCACGTTTGATAGATTCCGCAGGTGAAAGAGGACTGGTTCATATTTCGCGCAGGGAATTACGATTGCTATTCAACGCCGGAATGCGGCTAGCGTTCTTGGAATCATGCCGCATGGGCCCGAAACTCCTTTTACATTGTTATTTTTTTTTTATTTTATTTATTTACAAAATCCACAGCCCTTTACAAACAGAATAACATTTCTTACTTAACATACGGATTTACATTTTATAAAATTATACTTTTGCAAAGTACGCTTCTAAGTAACAAATATTTGTGTGTTTTGAGTGTGAATGTGTTTGTGCGCGTGTGTGTGTGTGTATGTATGTATGTGTGTGTGTGTGTGTGTGTGTGTGGATACTATGATTAGTTTATTTATTATCTTTAATTATTTTCATTATGTCACGCTTAAACGAATTCTTGCAAGGGTTAAAAATATCTGCCTTATTATAGTTTTTGTTGTAGCTTTTTTGTAATCGATTGACAACTGAATTTTCGGCATATTTTGTACTTTTGCGAACAGTAGCAAATAACCTTGTATGTCTTGTTCGATGGTTTGGGACACAGAAGGATAAAAGTTTT
>DWON01007805.1:0-12604 GCA_018251015.1 Phocides pigmalion okeechobee
TCCATGGGCTGCAGTGACCACTTACCATCAGGTGGCCTGCATGCCCGTTTCATACTCTTTCATAATAAAAAAAAAAAAAAAAACTAAGTTCAAGGGGATTACAAAGAATTTGTTAAATCGAGGAAATTGTTATATTGAAGTACGTTATATTAAAGTTGCACTATACATGTAAACAAAAGAATTAATATCGTATCGTTATCGCATCGTAAGTCACATCGTTATACGATCGTGATGTCTAAATCCCGCATTAAGTGGTCAGTCGACAGCTTCTCACTGCTGTCTAGTTCTATTCTGTTCCCAATCTCTCCATCTCTATTGTTTTATACAAAATTATATGTATTGGGAAACTTGCCCCAGTTTTTACTGACTGCTGTTGTAACTATGTAACGAGCGATAATTGAGAATGAGCCTTGGTCTAGAGCAGCGTTTCCCAGTCTTTTTCAGTCCACGGACCCTTAGGAAATCAAGCACAGTTTTCGCGGACCCCCTTAATAAAATAAACAGCAAAAAAACTGATTAGGTATTTATTTTAGTTATTACAGATACAAAAAAAAAACAAATACAGAAGGTAATTATAACTGTTTATTACGAAAAATATGAAAAAAAAATTATGTGAAGGTTGGTGTTGCTTTTTTGCAACTAAATCAGGGATATTCGGGTTGATATTGCTATTAAGCTGTAATGTCAAATCAGATTTTTTTCAATATTTTACGTTTTGCGGCCCTTTTGCATTTAATGAGCGATTTATGTATGGTCCAGAGAAGACACCGCTGACCCCCATACATGTACTCTCGGACCCCCAGGGGACCGCCGACCACGGGTTGGGAAACGCGGGTCTAGAGGTTAGTGATCCTATCAGCTAAGTGGGAGGTCTTGGGTTCGATTACCAGTCAATACAAAACTCATCCCCCCAACCTCAGACCTACCCAGCATGGCAAACTCGATTTTAGCCAAATTAAGAGTCGATTACGAGTAACAGTAAGGTAGACTATGTTTTATGCTAATAAATGTTTAACATTTAAGATATTTACTGTTAATAAAACGAGACTGTGGAAACAGTTTGACATTACAAGTTGCAAGCTTAAAACTGGTTATTAAGATATCAAGTTATTTGCAAATGTATATAGTATTTTATGAATATACAATGATGAAAATCTTAAAACTAATTAAAATAAAAATCTAACCTAAAGAATTTAAAGGGAGTCCGTGCCCATGGCATGGTTCCAAGAACACTAGCTGCATTCCCGCGCTGGACAGCAATCGCAATTCTCTGCGCGAAATATGAACCAGCCCTCTTGTCACCGGCAGGGTCGATCAAACGTGGTACTATATAGTTAACGTTTCCTTTAAGTGATATTACCATAGAACCTTGGTACTACGGCCACCCTCATAATCCAACTTAAAGCAATTGTGTTTAAGTTGGTGAGATATGGTCGTGCGATGTGGTTGTCGAATAAACATAATTGACCTTTAAGCAGTTATTGTATTTTGTTTGGACAGATATGGTTGTCGGCTACACTTACAAACGGCCATTGTTTTAGTCATTTTTAAATATTACTTTAGATCTATTGACGATATTATATATTACTGTAGACCTGTTGATGATATTACATATTATGACTAGATCTGTCGACGATATTATATATTACTTTAGTCCTGTTCACCATATTATATTTCACTTTAGAATTGTTTTAGGTTGGCGTGGATGTTAAAGGGCTGGATGTTAAAGTGACCATTTAACATCAAGAGACCTGCATGTCTGATACTCTACTTGAGTCATGTCTGTCTTATAACCAATAAAAAAGTAAATAAAGTTGAAAATGCCGAATTTATTTGGAGTAATCGAAATAAACTATCCTGCAGCAAATTCTTCCGGGGTCGGCATATGTGCACGAACTCTACTACATCTGTCTTTGTCTATGTTAAGGCTTTTTCTCTTACAAGCAATGTCCTTTTCCAATTCGCCTCTGTATTTCATTAACTCAGATCTTGTAGTCTCAGCCTGTCTCAGTTTATCTGTTAGCGACTCGGCCGTTTCCTTTATGAACTTAGCTTCACCTATTAAAGCATATTGAGCCTCGTCTCTGCAGTTCTCGACACCGGGTCGGTCGTAGTTTCTCGCGTGAAGTCTTGTCATCACCAACTTCCCTCGTTCGTCCACTTTCCTCAATGAATCCTTAAGATAATCAATCAGGTTTTCAATATCAGCTGTTTTTTGCAAATTTTCTTTTAATGTCTCCTCCAGTTTATCGCAAAGTTCTTCAGTAGCAGCAACAGTTTCAGCTAACGCTGCATTCGTTCTGTCTGCTTGTAACTTCATATCTTGACTTCCGTTTACGATGTTCGTCATCAAATCGCCTCGTAATTCAACAGATTTCTTCCTAACCTCTTCGCAGTTTCTTATACTTTCTGAACAAAAATGCTTCCAGTACTCCAAAGTTGTGGCGTTTTCTGGCCATCGAGCTACCCCTGGATGAGATAGAATTAAGTTCGATTGCGGGCTCAAGCTTAAATTTTGTTTATCCAATTTCGATGACCCCATTTTGTCGCTCCAATCTGCTTCCATGCTGCATTTTGCTGCTTTATTCATAGCCATTTGGTTTTCGACTTTTGCCAACGTTTCCATAAAAACCCGTCGTATTTCTCCAACAATTGCTACTTCTTTTACCAGTTCTTGTTCTGCTTCGTCTCGTACCAAATCAGGCTCGTAGCGATTTGTGCGCAATTCCAAACACTCCCTAGAAATAGCTTCAGGCATCATCAGTATCCGACATGCCCCTTTCAATTTGGCTCTGTCTTGGTCTAATGTGTCTATTTCTTCTGTAATCGCGTGAAGGGTCTTCTCTACTTCCTGTTTCCAATACGATAAATCCTTTATTCGTTTGTCTAATTTCCTGTTCGTATCACTTAATTTTGAATCCATATTTTTAAAAGCATCTTCAATATCTTGTTTAGTTTGAGCTTCTAATGCCTTAGCCTTGTTTATTGCTCGAGGCGTCAGCGTGTATTCGTTGTTCTTTCGCCATTCGCCAGTGGAGTATCTGGTGATGGAGTATTTATCGACGACTGGTCGAACGCCAGTGGTTCCAGCCTGCGGGCTCCAGTCTAAATGCCCAGACGCCCAGGGTCCTATTGGACCCATGCCGAGGATGTCCCCACTCGTCGTGTCAGTTAGCTGAGGTAAGTATCTGGGAGGTGCATCAGGAGGGTATACCTTTGGTTCTGGAGGTTTGATCACTCCAGGTACGTAAGGAGATGCAAAGGGATTCTCATTGACCCTCGTCCCTCCTGCTTCTAGGTATTTTTTGGATTCATCCTTCTTAGTTGTAGTAGGACATATGTGCGGGCATGTAAATTGACTTGGATCAGCTGCCATTTCACATAAATTTATTTAGTTAACGTGATGTATAAAACATAATAATTAAAAACTATAAAATAAATATAAAACTAAAGCCACGGTGAGTTGTGACGTGAAATGTCAATGTCGTGAACTTCGATCATTCGATCCTATTACATTTTTAATCTTTATCTTGGAGGCCAGTATTAGTTCTATAAACGAATGTTATAAATAACACAAGTTTTAAATTATCATTAATTTGCTATTAAAAATCTTATAATTGTGATCTTATTTATAAAAGGTCATTCATTGGTCGTATTTAACACGCTCTAAATAGGTAGACACCTGGTCTCACACGTAGACGTTTTCAGATTTGATTCCCGTCTGGGTAGAAGTCTTGGCTTTAGTTTATACATTATGTTATATAACGGGTATTCGGAATTTAGTTTGTACAAAATCTGCATATTTGTATAATGGTCTTTGGAAAGTAACAAGGATAAATTGGTTGCCCCTAAATATGTATTATGTAAAGTAGCCAAATCATTCATGGGAAACTGTATTCGCTTATTAAACAAAGATCGTGTAAAAAGGCATTTTATACAGCTAATGATTATTTAAATGATAAACTCACATGGTCAGAAACGACTCCAGCTCCACTTGCTCCATTAGTTTAAGTTATTATTTGTAAATTACATTTTTAAAGATGAAAAAGATGTGTGTTTTGGAGTTTCTTTCGCCGCCTCTTCTTCAAAACGACACACCTTACGAGTCGGTGGTAGTTTACTGACGTTCAAAACGAGTTCTTTAAAGAATCTACTTTGAATAAAAATATTTTGATTTTTGACTTTGAATTTTAAAGATTTTCTTCAAATATTCATATAGATACAAAATAGAGCAGCATGATCTATTGGAATGTATTGTATTATCGACTCGTGCAACGTTGCTCGTGCAAGCAAGGTCGCAAGTAAAGACTAGTTTAGATAAAACGACCCGACGATGTACCTATGTCGGTCTGTTATACTGGGACCTGGGTTTGATCCCTGGGCAGGCAGACGAAGGACGAACTTTTATTTTTATTCTGCGCTATAACCTCGTACATGCGCGACTTGTATAGATTGTAAATGATTGATAAAACTGGTATAAGATAGATGGGTCACCGCTAGTGGCAAAATTTCATATACATTTACGTATCTTAGCAAGTTAAGCAGTTGATCCCATTTGTTATCGACAGATAGCAGTCGTTAAACTTTGTCGGAGGTTCTATAGCGAACAGATAACATCCGACATGTTACTTTGTAACGGGTTGTCACGATTAAACCTTTTCTAATCGCCAATATTTCAATCCAGTTGCATGGATCGCGTCACGGCTAAACTGCGGCGACGAGGAGAAACTATTGACAAGTCTTAGTACATTAATCTGTCTACCTATACTTACGTCTTATTGTTTTTTATTATTTAGGTTCCATATCACGACAATAAGACTATTATGCAAAGCTATTTATGATTTACTTGAATTGGATTCCGGATTCTACGTTTATGCATTCTTAAAACCGTCTTCTTTGTTAAGGAGAAAAACCTCACTTAAGAGAGAAATATTTAGAACCCTATTTAAAGATGTGTATACCAAAAACTAGTAATTATTACGTATTTTTTTTATCTCAATTCATTATGGCAATTTAACGCGAGAAAGCGGCTAGCGTTCTTGGCACCATGCCGGATGGACAAGGACTCCCTTTAGATCATTTACGTTAGACCTTATTATAATTAGTTTTAGGATATTCATTATTGTTTTTTTTTTAATATTTTAGAACCCTATTTAAAGATGTATTTATAGAAAAAACTTATAATACTTCAAAATAATATATATTTTTGTATATTTAAGTTGACAAAAAGGCAAATGGGCCACCTGATGGAAAGCAGTCACCGTAGCCTTGGACATTTGCAACACCAGAGGAGTCGCCCATGCATCGGCGGCTTTAAAGAGCTCTCTTAACAAGAGAACATACATCTTCATCTCAATTAGTTAGTATATGTATGTACGTAGATTATCTTACGATACGCATTTAATAGCAATACGAGCGAGCTCTGCAATTGATTCTGACGTGCTACATGGTGATAAATTGTACGCTTCATTTACTTCCGACATACATACCGAATATATCTAAATGTTATTGGTCTAATCACATTCCAAAGGTATAGAACTATTGTTCAAACGGGGATACCTCCGTCAGTGGTTTAGGGTGTAATGTAATATGCTTTACTTATTTAAAAAAGATATATTCATAGATGATAATGGTCTCCTCACATCCAAAAGGCGCTATAATTATTGTGCAACTAGGGCTACCCCCGCGGCAAGCAATTTAAAAAGGCGTTTATCGTGAGTATCTGTTATATAACAAAATGGGGACACCTCCGTCGGATTGTAAAGGCTGCGGTGGTACCAAACCGTCGCCATTATAACAATATATCATTAATGGTACGCTTTGAAGTAGCATCATCAGTACTATTTACACGAAACATGAAGTACCTATACATTTTTTTCAAATAGTCGAAATATAGTTCGACCGGAAGGTACCATCACTTTTTATAAACCACCGTAAAGCCGTTTTACGTTTCGGTTGTAGATGTGTGGTTGAGCGCTACACGTACATGCGTGGTACTATTCAGTCTTTTGATATACAACACATATTTACACGTCAGACAAGAGCTGTTTGAGTTCAGACGCAGATATCCATGGGATGCAGAGAATATTTAACATGAGATCGAACCATCAAATCAAAATATTTTTATTCAAAGTAGATTATTTACAGAAGTCTTTTTAACGTCAATAAACTATCATCATCGATCCTGCATGTTCATTTGCTACACTTAAAATATAAAAAAACGTGGCTATAAAGAAGCAAAAGGAGATTCCCAGTTTTGGGCCCAGGTATCACACGAATGAAACAAATAACAAAAAATCTCCTATTTTAGCTGATCGAACTGTTAAAATCTTAGCTTTAATGGCAATGGCCAAATGCACAAAATAATTAATTCTTTATTTGTTAATTTCATTAATTAGTAACACGTTTATCGACTTTATATAAATCGATTATAAGACAGGGTTTTCTTTTTTTATAATCTATAAATCTCAAAAATCATTATATATTTTGTCTGAACTGCACATTTTGAGTAGTTCGATTGCGCATTAATTTTTAAACTTTAAAAAATAAAATAAATTGAATCAAGTTGAAAATCGATATTTTCGAAACGTTTAATGAATCGATAGACATATATGACTCATCCCTAATGTCAAACGTCAAGTTCTATCAACTTAAATGAAGTTTATAGTATTCGTTTTCGTACCTGTTTCGTATTGTGGGGAAAAGGACAGTAGGTTGCTGTGCCCATACTATGAGCATAATATGGTACCTATTTTGGTTGGGCAAGATACCAAGAATAAATAGCGCCTCCTGCACAATTTTTAGATTGGATTTTAGTATATAATGAATAAGAGGAGGAATAAAACTTATAAAATACTTATAACCTTGTTTTTTTTAACAAATAAACCTTACAACACTACTATCAATTCAATTGATTGCAGTTGCAGTTTATATTTTATACTTAGTTGTTTTGCTGTGAGTGTATTTTATTTATTATGACATCAATAGTTATGTGATAACCATATAAACTAATATTGGTATGGTATAAGTTATAAAATAAATATACCTATAGTAGATAATTAATTGGTTAGATGTAGGCCGCACATAACGGAAGTGCAGATAGTATCCCCAGATGTTTTAGTGGTATGTGCATGCTATATATTACCTATACATATATGTAAAAAAAAAGTATATATCTATGCTACTTGGGCCACCGTTTCCATAATAATTATTAATAACGCCATATAATAAACATATAATTATATCTATAATAAAGAAGTATTCACAGTGAAACATAACCTGAAAACTCTAAAAAGTGATTAGTTGGGGTTGGCTTTGGCCATTGCTGATAATCGTGAAAATTAAAGTAATTGTATGTTTTATATTACTAAAACCAATGACCAACTTTCAGTCTTGTGTTTGCTGGGCCCAAGCTTGTATGGGAATTGGTTTTGTCCTTTGTTATATTTATGTATGCCGTATATACATATAAAGTTATATATAGCATGCAGGGAGCTTTAAAACTTTCCAAAAAGAAAAATATAAAAATAAACTCGAAAGGAAGGATTGTTGTAGTTCTTAAGTTTCAATCTCTCTTTAGATATAAGTAAATTGTCAAATATATAATATGATTGGTGCTAGAAAAACTCAGCTTGCGTGCATATAAACATTCGCACTTTTAAACTATGATTCGCAAAAGCATAAATTGAATAAAATAATTTTAAGAAAAAAATTAGCGAATTTTACTTAAGTAATACAAAAAAAATACAAAAACTTCTCTAGGCAACATAATTTGAGCGATCACAAACGTCACGCACCTTGATGACGTGGTCTATGCGGTGCTGCGCGATGATGGCGAGCTTCTCCACGAGGGTCTTGAGGCGCTCCTGCACCGCGTGCGTGAGCAGCGCGGACACGTCGGCGGCGGGCTCCTCCAGGCCCGCGCGCGCCGAGATCGCCTTCAGCCGCGCCTGCATTACGGGCACCGGAGTCAGGTACTCGTCTTTCACCGACCTGCAATATTTAAACTGTTAAATGTTTTCTTGGATGGCAGAAATAACAAATGACTGAAGAAAATATAATTATAGATGTATATATGTGTGTATGTATGTAGATGTACTTATAATACCTAAAACACTAAACCAACACTAAATCCATTTACGTGAAATATTTTAGTCTGGGGTTCTAAAATATGTTTTATTGACAAAAATAACTTTTGTCCTTACAACCGCTAAACTTCAATTGCAATTATTTATATATATTTTACTTCTGTATACAAAACCTATTATGATAAAGAATCTAAGGACCAATTCAGGTTGTATCTAGCATTTTTTAATAAAATATGTCGTATATGAAAAGGAAATATATTGTACATAAAAATGAGAAATAAAACTAGAATTCATCGTTCGATTTCGTACCTGATCTGCGTGCCAATCATCTCGGTGGAGCCAAGGATGCGTTGTGTCTCCTCGGCCAAGTTTACGCCTCCCATAGCGGCAACGTCATTAATGTCGTCATCGCCGGCCATCTTGTCGTCGACGTACGGCTGCGTGTACTGCGTCGCGGCCTTCTTCTCCTTGTCCTTCAGCAGCGACTTGCCGGGCGTCAGCACGGTGGACAGCGCCGCGCTGTTCCCTGGGCGGCTGAAGGCGGCCTTGCTGTTCACCGTCATGGTCTTGCCCACCTTGCTCACGCTGATCTTCGTGTGAACAGGGATATTCTGCAGCACGGCGATCGTGCCCCCAGCCTTGGGAGGAGGCTTAGGCTGTAAATTACATAATATGTATGTTAAAACATCAAATTGTCGCAGACGTTGCAATTACAAAATACATTATCTCATTCTCTGTAACATGGCCAATGGCATTGTTGTTCATATATTACGCCAATACGAGTCCACGGTACACTGTAATCTTTTGATTGTCCTTACAACAATTTTAAGCACTCATGCCTGGCCATGTGCAGTGTTTAAATCAGTATTTCACACATTTCAAATATCAATCAAATCGTTTTATTTTTATTTTTACTTCAATTATATTAATAAAAAAAATAATTTCTTAAATAAATTGATACTTCCAAAAGACAAACAATAAGACATAATGTGCGAACTATTTAAGATCTACAACTTAAATATAATTTATTTCATTCGCCATACACACATATTTAGCATCTAAACACTGAACAGGCAAAGAATTATCTACTGGTACACTGATATTATACACTTGTAAAGTGAGAAATATACGAAACAATTCATATCGACAATTCAACATATTAAATATATGATTTTAAAGAAATTATAATACGAAGTATTGATAGAAACATACAACATGCGTCAACTGAACAATCGAACGGTAACTAAATATTAACATGCATGTTTTACCTTCATTGTAATCCGTGTAACGAAAACAATGAATGAAAAAAAGAAGATAAAATCTAACGACAGACAACACTGACCACGAGTAGTATCCACTTCTGTGTTTGTTGTAGTTTTTGTAATATCAAAAATTATTAATATTTGCGTTACATCGACAAGAAGGCAAATATTTGGACATCCAATTTTATTTACGAAACAAAATGAAAAGTAGATATATTTACAGAACACAATTTGGAAGAGTACTGAAACAATAGTACGGTGGAAAAACACTACAGTACACAATATAATAAATATAAATTCATTTACTTTTCATTATACATAAGAATACTACTCATTCCACATTTATATTACGTAATATATGGTAAGTATTGTGAGTATATAATGACGAAGGCCGAGAACTAACTTGGGATGGGGCTTGAGACTCTTTGGCGCCCCGGTACGTTCGGAGCGGCGGCTCAACATAACTCGCTGAATCCTAGTATTACGAAATTTAAACTTTATATAACATGGTTACATGACACTATCATATAAACAATTAAGTGACCTAGCCAAATTATATATCAATAACACTTCTTTACAAAGTAGAAGGAATTAATTTTCTGCCTTATTTATACTTCCCAACGTGGAAAAATGTATGTATTAAATTTATTAGTGTTACCAATAATATAATAGACTAACTGAATCACCATGATTTAATAAAATTTTGGTTTTTGTTCTTTTGTAAATGTTCTTCACGATACCGGCAACAGACTTGCCCACCGAATTATTGGGTTTCTGTCAACATCAATTGAATTGAAAGTGAATTAATTTATCGTTTGGTACTTGATGCTCGATGCTAATTTAACATCATGCCGGGAACAATAAATAAGACTACGCAATGTTCAAAATTGGTTTGCAATGAAATAGTTTGGATTTCTTGTATCCGACGTGCATGCACATGCGGATGGTGAAAGCACGTAATGTTCAGGGCACATTGATTTAGACGATATCTTAATAAACTTCACTATCCGAATTTTGACAACCGTGAATAAAATCCAATGTGCAAGAAATCAAGTAAAAGCCAATTATTAATTATTCAACATTTTTATAATGTTATTTTTTCTTCTGGAAACTGTTGCAATTTTTTATTCATACATTATTAGACATTCCGGCATCCAAGCACAATAGTGTATATCGAGCAGTTGTCTATCGCTTTTAACACGCTCGACGTACGCCGGACTGCACTCCTTACTACTATGTATGTATATATATCCCGCGTATAATATATTAACATATGAATTTGTCTCTCAAAATTTAACGACAAAGGGAGGACATTACGTGAATTTATTGTTTAATGTAACATAATTTCGCCAATAGGTTATGAAAACTATGGCGCGCTGCAACGCCTTGTGATTTAATGAATTATATAACTGTGATGCAGCAAAAATAAGAAACGTGAATTATGATATTGCACAAAATGCTGCGTCATTAATATCATTATACACTAGATGAAGACTAATATGTCTTGGGTACTTGGGTGATGGGTACGCTAGACTGACATAGACAACTACATGACAAATGTTAGAGCTTTTTGGAATCATTATTTTGGATAAGTGGTACACTTTTAATTTGAATTATTTAAAAATTATTATTATGTCTGTATGTATAATTAATTTGTCTGTCCGTATAAACATTTCGATGTAATGTGTTTAGCAATCCAACTGTTTGCTTTGCCATCCACACTATCATTCTAAGTAACAAACAAGCTATGGAGAAAGCAACAGAGGGTACGACGAGAATGATTCCGAAAACTCAATGCAGGACTCGTGTACCGCCCTCACACGCAAATGGATACCAACGCTGCCATTAATTTGTGATTTTATAATTTTGTTTCAGTCGTAAAGGTAGATCGTGCGTCGACGAAACGGTGGCCTGGGCAACATGGTATCCGTTTCGCGTTCGAGGGTAGGTGGTAACCAACCTGCGAGGTAGACGCCTGGACTGGTAACAGATTTAACAGTTTCGGTGACGGCAGAGGGGGAGGCAGCGGGATGATCGGCATCACCGGGGGCAGGAGGGGCGTTAAGATTGGACTTGAGCTGCCCTCGTCCATCGGCTGCCACAACCAGGGCGTTAACTTAGCATAATGTCCCATGAATGCATATGCTACATCTAAGGATACACCTAACTACAATTTATGAATCGATCGGTCATACCCACTGGACCTGAACACAATTTTATCAGTTCATGTTCATGTTCAGTGGTGTGATGCGTGGAAGTCACGGTCGCATTTTTACTTTCCATTTGCTTTTGTAAATGTGAGCCTATTATTACCTTCATGTGTAACCTTTTAAAATCTTAACACTTGCACGTAATGATGATGTCAAATAAATAAAAACACTTAGTAAACATATTTATACGAGTTATACGGTAAACGATAATGGATAATGGTAAAATACCTCATTCATTACTTATGTGTTCTTTAATGATGCTACTATCCAATAAAGAACAAAATTTTGAGAGCCGACCGCCTTCACGACCACACATTATTATGTAAAGTTTTCTTTTTAAATGTACAAAATAAATAATATGAGCATCATATTAATACATAACCAAACACATGTATTTCCTGAACGCACGTTACATAACCCTACTACTTTGTAGATAATCCAAGCACTGAGCCTTTAATAGCTACGTGTGTTAATCATGTTGTACCTAGAATACACAAAAACAAGGGATTAGTAACACAGTGTTAAAATAAATACTTAAACAACGTTACACAACGAGAATGCCAATTTTGCAGTTAATGTAGGCATGTGCAATGACATCGCGAAAAGTGTACTTTGTGTTTTTATCACTGGTAATTTAAATATCAAGCAGTCCATACACCGTGTCTATGTCGCCTTCCGTTAATAGTAGAAATGGCTTCTAATAACTGTGACTTAGTAAAATCTTACAAACTAACTTGTTTATACTGGCTCCTTTCTAAAATGTGTCTTTATTTTCGTTCTAGGTTTTCCCGCGGCGTTGCATTCGCATACGGCGATATCACAATACACTTTAATAAAACACGCTCTATTTTTAACAGACTTATAGAAAGAATAGAAGTTAATTTGTCGGATTATTAAAGTACCAGACTTACTTGAATATGGAAAAGATATGGAAATACACACACCGGCACAATTAGGGGAACATTAAGAAAAGGTCGATTTTTTTCAGTAGTTCTCGGTATTTTGACAAGTTGTTATTATTTATGTATTGATACCCTCTCTAGAT
>DWON01007806.1:0-12603 GCA_018251015.1 Phocides pigmalion okeechobee
CTTAAATAGAACTTCTGTTCTGTTTGAGATTGGACGTGGTTGTCTATGGGCTGCAGTGACCACTTAACATCAGGTGGTCTGCATGCCCGTTTCTCTTTCATAATAATAAAAAAGTTGGTATTTATTGTGTAGGTTAGGTTTTTAATATAATTAGTATTAAGATTTTCAACATTGTAAATATAAAAAAGTAAAAAAACTGTACATAAATTAAGTATAAACGGACCACGCAATATTTCGGTAAAGGGGTGTTTGAAGCACATTTCAGCCGCCAAGGCGACATGGCGGGGTGGCACATCCGTTGAGATATGCTTACAACGTGTAAGCTTGCTGAAGCTACTTTATGTTGGCAGGGAGCATGTGTACCTGGTTTAGATTTTACTATGTTAGGCCTGCAGTAACACTTTGCCTTAATTTAACTAGCCACACTGCTTCAACATTTTGATATTAAATGTGTTTTAAAATACAAACTATTTAGTTAATAGTATCAGGCGTTACTTTGCGAAAATCCATGTTATTAAATTAACTAATGTGATTAGATTAAGTTGTTGTTATAACTACTTTGCAACAATCCGCCACCACAATGTATAATGGTATATATTTACGACGTTTACATTTTTTGCAACCTGCTGCGTAAATAATCTACAAATCTTTAAATCTTTGTCCTGACAATTCGAGATGATTTGCGCTTTAGGATAATAAATATACTATATAGACTGTATTGGGTTCAATTCCCAGCCAGACAGAAATGTAAATGATGAACTTGGATTTATTTTCTAGGTATGAGAGTGTATATATTTGTGTTTTTTAAGCAAGTCGTGTTTGTGATTGAGCGTGGATGTATATAGGTTGCGACTACTTAGCATCAGGTGGTTTGCATGCTCGTTTGCTACTCTTCTCACCCAAAATAGTTAACATAAATTTAAGACTATATGCACGATAAATTACAATGTTGTTTATTCAGTAAAGTAGCCATACTGAAAGGACTGTTAGAGCAAAAACGGCCATAAGAGTTAATCTCATTTGCAAAGCTAAACTACCGTTTTTGGCGAAAGCTTAGCCTTTTCGCGTTCGTTTCAAGCCTCTGAATTTTCAGTTTAATTAAATGGAAACAAGGAAATGGTGGACCTCTTGTCACAGATTCAACGGTTAGTTTTATTCCCTCTGTATCGTATGGTCCGTTTTTATTGGTAGAAGTGTAGCGAACAAGTATCCTTAAGTTAAATAGTCGCTGCAGTCATGAACATCCAACCTCCAAAACTAGTTTATTTGAAGATTTACGTGATATGCATTGCTATTTTTCAGCACAAAGACGGCCGCATCATTGGAACTGGCAATAATGGCAATAGTAACTCTTCAACAGAAATAAAATTTACTCCATGGTACATTATAAGAGCGGTATTGGTACATCCCCGGTCGAACTACACCGATACTAAGTTTTATGTTACATGAAACTGGTTTACCTACAATATTTAATAAGAACTTTAAATGTTTCGGTCTGTGGATTTATCGCTGACTTCATTCGAAATCTATTATTGTTTGGCGGGTAATATTCTCTAGTGACGTTGGAATTTCAATCAGTTGATGTTTCGACTCAATAACTTGAGTGAAACAGGATATAACGTACATATTGTTTTGAAATAAATATAACAGTTATTTCATTGGTTCATAAATAAACTAAATAAAGATTTACTAACTTGATTGAAACAATTTTAAACGTCTAGTGTTATACGAAATATCATCATAATTACTCGGTGATTTTATAAATGATCAAAATGATGTAATTAGTTAAATAACATCATTTAATGTTTCTTTTACGTAAATGAATGTAATTATTTAAGTAAATAAAGAGCGGATAAGTTGTTTAACGAAAACTTGATAGGCAGATGAAATTGATTAAAATGGCGGATAAATCCTTTACATAATAGTGTTGTCATTCTTACTTCATCCAACCCTTTTTATTTCTAACTGCTGAATTTAGGATTATTCTTTTCATTGGGAGAACTATACAACATACTCTACCACGCTGCTTTAATGCGTGTCGGTGGAGATACGGGTAACAAAAAACATGTCTATGGGATGTCTCCTAAACACTCGTAAGATAAGACATTTTTTTATAGGGCTGAAATCTAAAAAATCTAGCCAAAACACTAAAGTACGTTTGAATATTTGCCACTAGCGGTCACCCATCCAATTTTTAACCGCACATAATGTTGCTACCTTTATGGTACATTTATGATCTATATGCCGCGGGAAAATACACATCATTATCATCAAGTATATTATGTAATTATATAAACCGTAATTTGTACAGTACTAATCCTAACCAAAAGAGAGACATAAATCCGTTTCTTTTAAATGTCATATCAATTGTATACCAAAGAAGTAAGTAATAAGATAGCGGAATCTTTTTACTTACTTCTTGATTCTATGAAATTAAACACATTTTCCATGAAGTTTGGAAAGTTTGGAGAGAAAAAACTATGAAATCTTCTCATCAAGTGTGATAAAATAATTACTAAAACTAATTCTAAATTACAGATGTCCGTGCAACAGTACACTTAACATGAGACTGTCTGCGTGTTCTTTTGCAAAATTTTTCTAAAGAACAGTTCATTTAAATTCAGCGATACGTAACGCCAGCATTTTAGTAATGTAGTGTAGGTACATACGAATACATATCCCGTAATCCCGTAGATTGGAAGCAAAGAGGGAAACACAATGGCAAATCCGGCTCGTAGTTTGGCAGTATGGTCGTCCCAGTGTCAATTAGGTAACAGACAGCTCCGCGACGCGAATCGCTATAATAAATGCACGTTTGTGCACTATTTCTTTCTACTTTATCCACTGAACACGCATTGGTAAAGCCAATAATAATTTGTAGGTAAATGCAATGCTTTTGTTTTCCTTTTATAAATAAATCAGTTATAATTAAAAATTAAAAAAAAATCAAAATGGTTTATTGATTATATACATTCATTACAACAAGTCACAAGGGCCCCTGTACTGCGTTGGTGTCCCGTGTTACTGGGTGCCCTCATCCACCTAGGCATAGTACAATAATCAGTAACGACTGTGTACTTGTGCCTATGTGTGCGTGTATGAGTGAGAATGTGAATGAGTGTGTGAGTGAGTGTGTGAGTGCGCGACTGTGTGCATGAGTTTGTGTGTTTATGTGTGTAGTCCTGCAGGGATAATTAAAGCTTATTTTGTAGGAGTGTACATATTGACCTATATCCTAACTATATGTAATGTGATTAAGTATATGTATCTGAAAACTGTTATGGATTTTTACGCATAATCAAACTAATATCTAAGTTTACTTTTGTAGCTTATACCTATAATAAAGAACATACTCGTAATCGTCATGAAATCGGATCAAAGTAAGAGTATAATATTTTAGTTTAAAAATAATGCGATTATTGACAGTTCAGGCATGTAAAACTTTGTATGGTTTATCCTACCAATGTTAATACGAATAAATTTATTTTTGCAACGTAAATTTTGTTTATATTTTACTCTAAAAAGCTGTTTACATTTGCTGGTATTTACTGTATTACGGCAAATCGAAAGGGAAGCGCAATGGTTTTAACTATTTTATCGATATAAATTCCCTTACGTAGCGAAATGATACTGAAATAACCGTCTGCTTTTTTGGAAGTTGTTTAAAAAACTGTTACTGGTATTCGTTATTATACAGTGGCTGGTTATACATTAAACGAATAACAAATAATATAACCGATTTCATAATCTCTGCAAAGTTAGGAATATTTTTAGTCGAATGTTGATAAAACCGAATGGTTTTTTGCTGAGCTTGCAACCATCTGATGTTAACTAGTCGCAGCCCATAGACATCCACGTACAACACACACGACCGAAATCCTATCCGAACTCGAACATTATCTATGTTGCTACTTTTGAGGAATAAGATGGTCACTTCGCTTCAAAGTGTAGCCGATAACCGCAAAATGTGTTGAAGTCGGCACTTCAAACTACTCTAAAATTTGTGACGTGAAGTCGTATTACACATGTGAATGTCGACTTCAAAATTTCTTTGTAAATGGGATACATGAAATGTCCCCTTTAGAATTTAAAAATAATAATTAAATCCGTTTGACGTGGTTCACAATTATCGCTTAACATACATATAAAACATTCAAACAAATTGATAACTTTTCTTATTTTTTGAAGTCGTCGATTTTCGTCGCTGTGCCAATTAGTTAACAGGCTCTGCGGTACAGCCCATATTGTTTTTTAGTTGACGTCTATTAAATACGAATAGCTATAGAGTGATATTTTGCCTTTTTTACTGGCCTAAGGAGGGTATTGTCATGAACCAAAAGTAATGAGTTTATATTCGTGGTATCGTATTTGTTCTCTGCTGTTGTGGAAATCTGAAACTATCTGCATATAAAACACAAGTTCCACCATAGGTTGGAGATACGTTGTAACTCATGAGGCTTCTTGTCAGAAAACTGGCAATCAACCAAAATGGCTTTTTTGGTGTATGTATGTAAACAATGTATGTAAGGTTGGATCATAACAAGAGTTTAGAACTAGTGTGAAATAATATTATATTAATATAAAATCATCGTAACGTTGTAGTCTTTCTTTGTAAACTGTTTTGACTACGTCTTACTTTCACTGATATTTATAAAAAAAAGTTGGCATACTTTTAAAATTGAATTTCAAAGCTTGTCTGTTTATTTTAAATAAATTATGTAAATACAACTTTAATATTGGAGAAAAAATGTATTATCATTATTGTTACAGTTTAAACTTTTTACAATCATAGTCTCAGATTTCCTACGTCTTGGACCCAATAGTAGACAGATAATATAAAAACACTCAGAAACACACAGAACAGAAAACGAAATACGTTATAGAAATATCTAATTGACATCGAACCTTGACCAATACTTGTCGGACTGATATAACGACGCACTATCTATTATCGAGCAAAGATTTCAATTTACGTGAATCACGAATAATGCAAAGTTTAGTTCATAAAGATACAGTTAGTGTTGTGTCTCCTGATATGAAACCCAAACAAGAAAAACGAACTAGACGTAGAGTAGATAGTAGTAGAATGTTTGGATTAATCTATTAATATTATTAGTATTATCATAAGACTGTTATAAAATTAATCTGTCTAGATTAATCTATTGCATTCAGTAGTACTTGTTATCTACTCTACTTGTTAGCTATCCTGCAACGGTAGTTTAGCCGCGACTACGAGCCATACAATGGCTCGAAATATAGGCAGTTATAAATTATTAATAGTAATTACCCGTAACATAGTGAAATGCATAGATTTCGATTTATTTCATAAAATAAATATGTGGCCGGTATATGGAATAAAAAAAGTATTAGGCATAGTATCCTACCAATTCGTAAAAGCTAAGCCGAAACGATTGGTATGAAAAGCGTAAAGCGAAAATCCATGCTTTCTAAATCCCGCCCCATGTTAGTTATCCAGCCTTCGCAATGTCAATTAGCTAACAGGTAGCGTGGAAATTTCCTCTTTCGGACTGTGATAACCATTGAATTCGAATACCAAATAGGACTATTCAAATTCTATTTTTATTTACGTCCCAAAGATTTTTTTGTATCGCACTCGTAGCGGTCTCTAAATTGATCTACATTGGGTTTGATATTGGAAATGGATTAGATTATTCGTCAATATATCCTGTTCTATTTCTACCATAGAATGGCAGTATTAGTTATTCTTCCGATGTAAAAAGTTTGGTAATATTAAAACAGATCTACTTTGTCGACGCCTCCTATTTGGCTTCTAAGAAGTAGCAACGCATTTGTGATAATCTTCAGGTAAGACTAGATAGATAGAATTAGTAATAGATGTTTGGTACTTCTATTAATCAAAAAACTAGGTGTATGAATTTGCATTACTCTAAAGATCTCAGTTGCAATCTACAACAACACTTTAACATTAACTGATTTGACAGCTGGTAGAACTTTAGTTCCGCTAGGGAGGTATCACCGCCCCCATAATCCGCTTTAAAGCAACTCTTGTGTATCGGTTGGAGAGGTGCGGTTGCCGCCTACACTTAAAAGCGAGACGTCTTAGTTCTCAGGAATAGCAACACACTTACATACAACTTCAGATAGAACCAATTCTATTACAAATAATAAAAATATATGCACTAAACAGACATGCTATGCATATTTTACTGAACATTAAATTTGATGGAATTTACCTTCAATAGAACAATATTTTATACATTGCCCAAAGAAACTTGGTGTTAGATAAAATAACAGGGCTGTACATATTTACATGGAATTATTTTCTCTGTTTGGCATTTTTATATTATCTATCACTTAATATTGGTAACAAACTAAGCTCCGTACTGGTTTTGGTTTAATTGGTACTGGTATAACTTAAGTATTTTATATTAAACGATGCAGAAAATTGTTCATGTTATTGAATTTATACTCAACGGAACCTAATTTGATTTTATAGACGAAGTTAAATAACTCCCTGCAGACTTCTCTAAAAGGTTTAACGAGACTTCATTACCCATTTTTAGGATTCCGTAGTGGATGGCTAAAAGGAAGGTTTTTTTGATAACGTCATGTTCGACTATCCGTATGTCATAGCTATTTTACTCAGAGACTTAGTACCTGATTGAATATAGAAATCTATAAGCGCTGTACAATGATATTGCAAAATTTTTAAACCCAATTTTATTAGTGGTGGCACTCCGTAGATGTAGTTAGGGGAGAATAAACAATCACTGCAAATAAGGAAATGGGGAATAATTGTATAAGAAAAACGATTCAATAATTTAGAAATTACTCTTTATCAGTGTATAATTCGTGAGATTTTGGTTGTAGTCATATAAATTATGTGTTTTACTAAACCCCTTTTACCCTAGGTCATACCCATACTGTAGTAGAGGTCGGTAACAAAAGTCAATAGAACTTAAAAACCGACGTGAAGAATTTTTTTTGAATATAGGATTTTAATATATACTAATATAATAGGATACTAGGATACTAATATCATCGTGGTATTTTTATTTATATTTTATTATATAAAAGGTAGGATTAACGCTTTTAAATTACGGATATTTCGAACCAGTTGCATGGCTCGTGGTCTCGGCGAAAACTCATAGAACTCATAGAAACTCTTTGAATAAATAAAGCTAACGAGAAAATAATACTTAATATTATAGGTATGTATGTCACTCATGCCATTGTAATTAACTTATATGAAATTTGTAATAAATATATAGAGTAGGACATTGGTACGCCTGAAGATTAAGATGAATGTTAGATGTAAGAACGCCGAAAACCACATCTGTTCACCGAAGCCCACAAAACTTTAATCTCCAAATGGGTCTAACTGTGGTACTTCCCCAATCGGACCATCCTGGTACTTACGTTATTGTTCCATATCTTTAGTAATAAAGAAAGTACTACATTCAAGTCGAACAGACGAATTATTCGTACCTTAACCACACCCTTAACACGTAGTAGTTAATTATCGACACTCGACACCCGGGACCCCTCGTCCACTGCTGCTAATTGACAGCGCGACAACCGACAACCAGGCTGAGATCAAATTTGCAATCGAATTTATTTCTCCAATAAATATTATACTAATAGCTACGCATAGTACATTATGTTATAATACGGGTACTCATGATTAACCGTTACGATTAACTCACGATTAATCAGCGATAATATCAATTTAAATCGTATACTAAATTAATCGCATAGTATTTTTTTGTCACGGAGTGAAAATAATTCTAATGTCACTGAGGGAAAACGTTTCAAATTTGTATAGCATTACGGTAAGCATCTATAGGATTTCGACTAAGTGTCAATGCCTCGTATAATTTGCCGTATAGTAATTCTTGAATTTTGTTTGCAGAGTTAGTTGCTCGACACACTTTCTTTATGTGAGAAGAGTTGCAAACGAGCATGCAAACCACATGATGGTCGCAGCCCATAGATATCCACGTACAGCCACAAATACGACTAAAGTCTTATCTGAGCTTGAACGTGGACACGTTGCTACGCCTTAGTCCTCAGGAGTAGCTTGGTCGCCTCGCTTCAAAGTGTACCCGGGAACCGCACTTTCCCAACCGAAACACAAGTAACGTGTTACGGTAGATTATGAGGGTGGCAGTGGTACCTCCCATGTCGAACTATAGTTCTCCCACCACTGTAAGTACTTAGTACGTAGCGAAGAAACCATATTTGTCTTTAGAAGTGGAATATTTACGTTTGAGATTGTATTTTGTTTTACATCAGTACTTAACTTTAGATGACCAAACACTAGTTCGTTAAAGAGAACAACTTGCTCTTCGCGTAAAATTATAATTAAAAGCGTCACTGAGAGACAAATATTGAAATTATTTAAAATTGAATTAGTTAAAAGTCTTCCGCAGCAGTTCATAGAATACCACCAACTGTTGCATATTTTTCAAACTCGTTTACGGAAACGGTGATTGTGAAATTTTACGAGCAGACTTTATTGTTAGCTTTTCGTCTTCACAGTGTTATCTCGGCCACAGCCGTCGTCCATTTTTTATTATTTTCCTTTCCCCTTTCATTATATGACCACTCAAGTATACGTATTACAAACTTGAATTCAGTAAATGTGTTCAAGTATAATAGTTTATAATCGTTCATAACTACGATTTGAACAAATGGTACTATTTTTTAATTAAAATAAAATAGGCAAATAAAATAACATGCAGTTCATGTTATGTATGTTCTCTCTCTGGCTGTGCTGCTGTATGCCTTTGTTGTCATATATTCTTCTGTGATTCTCGTAGACAAACCTTCAATTCAACCAATTTCTTTGTGCCCTGTTGACTAGAGTGATACGAAAAAAAAATAACTCATCCCAAGTAGTCACCAACGCTAAACAAATTTTCGACGAGTTAATAAGTGGTATGTCGATTGGTGGTAGAAATATATAGTTCGACTAGGTGCTACCGTCACCCACATGATCTGATTAGCATCTTAAACTTTAGTAAGTACTTAGATCTTCAGACTTCAGATCAGGGCTGCAACGGATACTTAACATCAGATATCCAACAATCTTTTAATACTTCCCGAGGTTACTTTAAAAGGAACCTAATAAAAAACATTAAACATCTTCCTATAAATAAAACAAAATAACTTCAATTAACTTCCTCATATAAAACAAAAGATATATCTGAAAGAAATCATCAATGAGTTACTCCACGAAGATGGTTGTCTAATAATATGTGTCTTAGCTTGCGACACGCAAGAACATTACATTTGTTTACTTCCATTAGTGATATTCAGTGTGTTTAACCTAAAGTATAAGTACACACGACAGTATTATTATGTGATTTTAAACTAATATTATCGCGGAATTTATACTGAGAGGTAACGAGTACTCACGATTAATGAAATTAATATTTATTTGCGCAAATTGTGGTTACAAAATAAGTTTAGTCTTAGAAATATCTGCTCACAATTTACCATTATGATGGCATGCAAATGTTTAATAACAATTATTTATGCTAATTTATTAATAAATTGAATACATAGCCATTTGAAAAATGTTAATTAGTGATAAATGGTAATTAGAAACATTGTTCTATCACAATTACATTGAGATTTTTTGAGTGAGTATTACTGATCCACCGCGCATTTTAAGTTGCAAGCTAATCTGACCTCGATATATCCTGTAGTACTAAATACAGACAAATGAAAACCTACAAAGCAGTTACACTTAATATCCTATCCTACGTTGTTGGCATTAACTAATTGAAATTGTAGTGCCAATTGGGAATGGTAACCGTGAACGCAATAACCGATATCGATGACACATAATATGAGGCCCCATTGCTAATAGTTGTATCCACAGGCACGGAAATAAGTTGTTCTGCTCATGACTTATTTTTAGTTCTTTTTTTTCATGTGAGAAGAGCAGCAAACGAGCATGCATACCATCTGGTGTCAAGTAGTCGCAGCCCACAGACATCCAGGTACAACCACAAACACGACTGAAATTCTATCTGAGCTCGACCGTAGATACGTTTGTACTCCTGAGGACAAATATGGTCGCTTCGCTTCAAAGTGTAGTCGGCAACCGAATCTCTCCAACCGAAACACAAGCAATGCTTTACGGCGGATTAAGAGGGCGGCGGTGGTATCTCCCCGGTCGAACTAGTGTTCTCCCACCTTTATTTGAAGTATTTATAGTTATGATAATTAGGGTTGCCAATCAAGAAAAAAGAAACCAATGGCTACATAAGTAATATCATAGGAGCGATTCTGTGTTATGTGGGAATTCCACTCACTAAAGGTCTGTTCAGTGGCCTTATTCTATATGACAGAGAATATCAAGATATCGAAACGAATACAACTGCTGTGTCCTGGTATACCCTTAAAGAAGTAAAGCGTGACATAAGCGGGACAACGTTACATTTTAATAAGACTTTTTCTTATAACAATTTCTCTTTCAGGGAGTCCTAAAATTTTCCCCCTCGACACGATAAACGGATTTTCTATTTTTTAATAATTTACCTTATTGGGCAACACGCTATTACAAACACGCAATCGAAATACTCTTAAGAAATATATCGGTTAAAGTTCAATGAACTCATTTACTAACAAGCAGCTAATAAATTACTGCCAACTTCCAGGGTAATAAATGAAAATATGGTAAACGAAAAGTAAAGCAATGTATATAGAACGATATTTTACGTATGTATTCGTAACTGTTTTGTATGCAAGAAGAGCAGCAAACGAGCATGCAAACTAAATGTTAAATAGTCGCAGCCCATAGATATCCACGTACAACCAATCCTATCTGAGCTCCTGAGGACTAAGACGTTCGGTTCGCTTCAAAGTGTAGCCGGCAACCGCAATTTTCCAACCGAAACACTTTACGGCGGATTATGCAGTGGTACCTCCCTGGTCGAACTATAATTTTCCCACCTTCAAAATGCTGACTTTGTAAATTTATCACAACAAAATTTTAAAAACCATCTGGCTTGGTGCTAAGGCGTGTACAAAAATACCGTAGAATAGTTATTTATTAGTTATTTCAAATAAAATTAAAAATTTGACAATGTAAATATGGGTATGTTGTTCTAAGGAAAGGGCTTAATCGGTAGTGGTAAAAAGATAGGACTATTTTTACGGAATTTAATAAGGAAAACAGAAGTACTAGATAACTTTGAACTTCTAGACGTCATATGATTAGTATCAGGGTCCTTACAACGAAACCCTACCAATTGAAACAGCTAAAAATAGTACCCAAATAAGTGGACATTCATTATGATAAACAACATTGACAGGATGATATAATTAAGTTATTTTCCCTAATAGAGTTGAACTACCGGTATACCGGATAATAACTTCGGTAGACCAATTGTCTTATATAAAATTAGCCTTATGGTTTCCGGGCAAAATGGAAACTGCGGAAAACTATTCGAGCGAAACAGCAAACTCGTATAAAATACATTGGTATAATAATGTTATCTATAAAAAAAGTTTTTGTAAAAAGCAAATCATTCTTCCCGGACCCCTCACAATAACGCTCTGAATGCGGAATCTCCGACAGATAAGCGCCATCTTTATCCCAACCATGTCTTCTTATTCAAAACCATTTTTCATGCTTTTGTACACCCACTGCAGTATTAGGGGCATCAGACATCTTTTTTATTTAAAACTAGCTGGTACCTACAACTTCGTCTGTGTTATTAAATGTATTATCACACTGCTTGGCTCATTTCTCCAGGAAAAATACATCGTTGATTGCATAGTATTTACGAAAAAACAGTTCCAAAAAATTACTTTCGAAGAAGTACTTGTAAACATTTATTTAAATAGCAAGTGACAAAAAAGTAAAACTAAAGAAATGGTCTAAATCTATCCAATACATTCTGCGTTATGCGCGCACATCATCATAACAGATCGGTCTGTCGTTTGCCTCCGAGTCTGAAAAGCCAAGCTTACAATCAAGACATACCAATAAATACTTTTAGACGAAAAGAACGCAATATATCATTCCTAAGCTTTAATATAACATATGAAAAATCTGCAACAGATAAGAGAGAGAGAGAGAGGATGACGTGAAGGGAAAGATTGCACTTTCCCTTCACGTCATCCCTCTCTCAAGGTGGATTGGGACCTTCACCATAATTCACCTTTTGGTCTTATCTTTCTTTACTATCTTCGTTTTGTGTGTGTGTTTACATCTGTTCCTGTGTTACAGCGTATCGTAGCGCGGTTAGATAGGGGACCTAAGGTACCGGTTCTAGGACCCGTATCGCGAGGTCCCTGCCACTCCACTTCAGCAATAGAAGGCTTACGACCTCAAGCGTCCGCACCGTCTATTCTTTATAACATTTATAAATTGAAGTTCTATTCTAAGGGTGTTTTGATAGCTGAGACCTCCAGCCAATACTGGAGCTCGCACTTAACAACGTTTGTTTTCTTTTTTATGGGATTAAATTAGCCGTTAAGTGAATCGGCATTAATGTAGTTAATAGTATCAGGCGTTACTTTGCGGAAATCCTTGCTATTAAGTTGTTATTAAAATTTCTTTGCAAAAAATCCGCCCCCACAAGGTGTAATGGTATATATTTC
>DWON01007807.1:0-12603 GCA_018251015.1 Phocides pigmalion okeechobee
GTTGCTTTACGGTGGGTTATGAGCGAGCTGGCGAGCTCTAACGGCTCTACCACCTTCAAAAAGTGAGTGTGAATTTATTACCTGCCACATGCATATACACAATGCGTAAGTTCTTCATATTAACGGCGAAGAAGTATTTTACGCAACGATCTTACTAAGAACTTTCTTACAGCAAACATACGCACATACCTACCTATCTTTCAAAGCCAGCTTATCTTCTTATCGTGTTCAAATCTTGCCCCCTATCTCCAACAGTATAATAGCAATGATTGCGTTTTGTTTCCAAAGTACATGTTTAACGTACCTACTCTCGATTTCGAAACAATCGCGGCACGCACGAGTGTGGAAATATCTTAATGAGTGTAGTCGCTATTGTGGCTAAATACCGACCGCCATTACTCGTTTCCTCGGTACCTGATGGTGCTATTCAAAGGGTCCCGTTTCACTCCCACGATCCAGTTTGATGGCGTGTAGTACTGTCGTGCTTATGATGATGGCAGCTACGGATACCATACGCGCGACATAAAAAAGAGGATATTTTTTATATTTACTGGATGAAATTTTAACTTGAATGTGTTTACATTTACGGTTAAGTAAAATTCAATAGCTACAGCCACCATATAGTTTTAATGTCGATCAAGTATTATTTCAAATTACAAATAATCTGAATAATATTGGCACTCAGAGCCACAGAAGATTTATTGTGCGAAAAGTACTTTGGACAAATACAAAGATTACGAGAAAATTACACAAATATATAGACCGAAAACGGAAATTTAAATTCACCTTTAGATGCCTAACCACGAAACAAATAAAAAAATCCTCTCTCCCTTGCATCAAACCTGTATGCAATTACAATGAAAATAAATCATTAGGGCCTTCAATTGGGACGTCCTGAAGAAAGAGGCACGTCTGGCGACAATAACGACGACTGTTTTTGCATCAACAATTATGTACAGTTTGTTGGAGTTTCTCTCGCAAGTCCAATTACGACGAATTTGTGGGAGTCTCAGCGATCACTGTTGGATTTCTTTGTTTAGTCCCCTTAACAATCGCCGCAGTAATCTTGCCTCACTGTTGAATAATTACGTGCGTAATGATGACTGCGTATAACACTTAACGTTTGAGTGAAAGCCTACTCGTATTTTGTGTACGAAATTCGCACACAATATCTCTTTCTAATGTTCACACTTTATGATTTCCTTTGGTTCAATAATATATGAGACAATAAGCTTTCCCGTGTCTTCATTGTAATTTCTATATATACGGAAATTCTCATTATTTGGACAAAAACACAGTCTGCGTTTATCTAGCAGTGTCTTGTTTACTTATCTATTTCTTAGTTCTGTGTTTCGCTTTTCCAATGGTTGTCGGAAAGAAATCACTTCCCTAGCGTTATAGCAATAAGGCCGTTATTTCTATGCTTTATTTCTGGGGACCGCTTGATGTGTTTGTATTTCTAGTTGATATGCAAATAAAGAGTGTATTGTGCCATACTATAAAAATCTAAACATAATAAAAAAAGGTTAAATCTGGAGATGAACATTTCCGACACATTTTTAAAACTCAGCGGGATGTCTTTCGACAAACCCATACGCAAGATATTATTTCTCTTATATATAATTATAAAAATTGTTAAATTTATCATTTCAAATACAAATTAAATTAAATATATAATAGTGAATGTCAAATTTGTAATGTAAATTAATCAATTCATCTGGTTCGAGCGCCCGGCTATATTACGTTTCGACTGCGTTGGTACCACGACCTTCCGTAATGCAGTAGTGTTTGTGCAACTATTGTGTTTTGGTTTGAATTTGCACCACCTGACAGGCTTACTAACATTCTTACGTGACAAATTACATTCATAGATTATATAGTTCGATCAAGAATTTAACACTTCAATTCTAATAATTCGGTTGAAGCATTTGTTATAATTTGGTTGCAGTAATGAAACTGTCCGTTCTATTTACAAGCGAGGCGATAAGAGCTCCCAGAGGACTGAAGTCCTGTCTGAAGCTGGTTGTAAATGTCCATGGGCTGTAGCGAACATCAGGCGGCATGCACACCTATTTGCTTTTATTTTAACATGTGCATCTTGCATTTATCCACAGTGTGTATATAATCACCAATAGACGTATTTAGAATACACTATATTTCAAATTTGATACATAGGCTAAACTGTGGACTCCTATAAAGTTTTAGAATTACAATACTTGTTATAATAAGAGTTTTTTTTTTTTTTATAGAGAAATAATTGTTTTCACTAACTGAGAACTTACATTAATAGAGTTATTTTTATAACAAACAAAAACATGTGATTGTTTTAATTTCAATATGTTCTTGAACCACTTAAAGCAACGCTATTGTTATACTTTTTATTTGGCATAATTTCATTCTTCGTTTGCATTAAGCAGATAGCTGAAAAATGTTTAGATTTTTTTGCAAATGACTGATAAATGTTTCTCATTAAAAATATTTTGTAAAAGTACTAATAGATCGTAGCCACCTTGATATTATGTAATGATTACCGTCCATATACATTTATTAGGTGAAACACCTAAAATATAATGACCATTTCAGTTTGATAGCATTATGCCGCCCGCCAAAGTTTAATGTTAATCAGACCACATCTAAAATCATTACTCGAATAGTTTTCTTGAAATATGCAAACTGAAATAGATGTTTCTAGCAGTTCCAGCCTTTTATTAAATTTATGGCTGATTCGATCTAAGTCGCCCTTTTGTGATAAAGTTCCATTGTGAGTAGTGTCTTTTAAAGTTGAAAAACGTGGGAACGTTTCCTTTCCAAAGAATTTGCAACAATCGTTTACGCAGTGTTCCTATTACAAATGGGAGCGTGCAAGTACTCTAAAACAATACGTAAGAATATTTTTATAGCGCAAGTTTCGTCTATCCATCATGTCAAATCAATGCCGTTCGAGCCTGAAGAACAATAGAAAAGCATGCAGTCTTCGTATGTAGCAAAAAGATTGGCATCTTTAGAAAAACCTCGGATTAACGGTAGTAACATCATAGTCAATGATAGTATCTATCCACGTTGCTCCTTTGTAGATGCATCTTTGCTAAAGCAACTTTCGAACCGCAAAAACGTCAAGGTCTCTTATTGTGGATCTATGTTAGTTGCCAGAGAAATCATTTATGGGCAAACATCGATGCATGGTCGCCTCGACTCGCTCCGTATAAAGCTATATCCGACGAGGTCGTCACTTGTTGCGCAACCTATGGACCTTCTTAATGTCACCGTTAAAACATAATTGTATTTCTTGTTTTCCTCAGTAATTGGCCAAGCGAAGTACGCGGTATCTCGACATTGTTCAATTAACACTTTCCCTGCGGCTACAACACTGCTGTGTAATTCTGGGTGCAACGCGCTTGCGGCTCCTACAAATCTGGGTTGTACCGACAAATTTGTATGGGTTACGGGCGATTAAAACGCTGTGTTTCCGTTGGAGCCACAAGACTGCTAGAGGAAACAACGTGTGTAATCGTAAATGTTTACCGATGCTAAAAAATACAACATTTGTGTGAATTGACGGCAAATCTCCAATCTAGAGAAAAGAGCTCCGGTTAGGGCTGCCTCCCGCAATCCTGACTCGATCTATAATACATACGCGCCGCAGTCAATGTGTTAACTTTATCATTCATTGCTGCCAGCCGTGAGGCAATGCCGACGTGGCAATGTGGATTATTAACGTACGTGAAAGCTCAACTCATTGAGAATCGTACTCAGGGTCGCGTTCGTGCTTCGTCAATGATACTTGCAATATTGTTGCATGCAAACTAAAGTCACCAAGTATAAAATGTCTGCGATTGCAATCAAATAAAATGTATTTATTTTTATTTTATTTATATGAAGCTCGATGACTCTAAATAAATTATTACGTACGTATATTGAACTTACATTATACGTACTTCAAAACTTTAACGCATTAAAAAATATACTTCTAATGTGTTTGTCAAACTCAAAAGAAGTCTACAGATTAGTCATTGTGATGATATCTGTAGAACTAACAGAAATATAGAAGTGCAAGTGTGTTATCTGATATTTTTGATTTTCGTATTAGACAAAACATAGGTTTTATAAGTTTGAGAACTGTAGTCCACTGGATGGCCAAGTGAGGATAGATATTCAGAACTTCAGATTCCCTCACAATATCTTTATTCGCTTTTGAAGCTAGTTATACTTAATTCACAATTAACACATTAAAAAAATTCAACCTGAAATTTGAATCTGGCCTTTCAATTAGTGATATGCATACTCATGTCCAGATTTTTTTTCTTGCCGCAATTTAATACCTTTTAATCAAGAAATGCGGGTCTCGCATTGGGGCAACTTGGTGTACTATGCTCTAAGCATCCTCCTATTGTATACAATTACAAACTATACGGTAATAAATAAATGTTTATCAGGGAAGTACCGCCGACGTCATCAATCGTGGTAACGCAATCCTAGTATTTCGGTTGGAGAGGTGTGATTACCGGTTGCAAACCATCTTGGTACTCGGGAAAAGCTCCACACATCCTCAGTTCAGTTTAAGGTTAGCTGTAGATGTCTATAGGCTGCAGCGAGCACTCATCAGGTGGTATTCTGACATAAAAATCTTGGTTTTATTCAAGCCGACGAATAAACTTTAGTACCAACCGTCTTACGATTATGAAACGTGCGAGCGTCGTGCCGTCTAACGACTGGTGGCATTGAGCAACTCGTTAAATTCACGAAGACGACGCCGCGGAAGAGGGCTAGTTGAGAAAATTAATACAATTACGGGCACTAAGTCGTGCCATTGAAGTACCTATTAATGGAACCATTGTGTACTTACACAAACGACTCGATGACGACATGCACCGAAAAGGCGAAGCAAACCATTGGCGCGTGTAATTGAAGACACCTTGTTAGGTGTCGCTGGGATGGGCACTGTTTGTCTTTGTAGGTTAGGGTGATTTTTTTTATGTGAGAAGAGTAGCAAACGAGTATGCGACCACCTGATGTTAAGTAGCAGCCCATAGGCATCTACGTACAAACACAAATACGACTGCAATCCTATCTGACTTCGAACGTAGATACGTTGCTACTCCTGAGGACTAAGATATTGATGGCCTCACTTCAAAGTGTAGCCGACAAGCGTACCTCTCCAACCGAAACACAAATAATGCTTTACGGCGGATTATGATGGCGGCGGTAGTACCTCCCCCCTCGAACTATGGTTCTCCCACCTTGACTGGTGATTAAACATAGCCTCATAACATGTTTGGATAGATTTAAACCATCAATATTTTTTTAAGTAATCACAACATTTTATTGTTGTACTTACAGGTATATTTAACTGTAACTGACCAATGTGTGTAGCAGATAATGAGTATGAGTTACATACTCATTATCTGCTACATACATTGGTTTTGCGTAATATTTGACTCGTTTCGTCTTATTCCAATTTATATTTCTTTATTAGAAAAATAATCGAATTTTTGTAATAGTTTCTCAAAACATTTTATTACGAAACAGCTGATATTGCATAAAACGTAGCTATGTACATGAGAAACGACAGAGAGATGTGTTGACATTATCATTACATCGTGGTAATTGAGCTAAGAAGTTAACACTTTCCCTGCGGCTGCAACACTGCTGTGTAATGCGCGAGGCAACGCGCTTGCGGCTCGTACACACCTGTGTTGTACGGACAAATCTGTGTGGATTTCGGGCGACCAAAAGTTCTGTGTTTACGTTGGCGCTACAAGACTAGAGACGGACATTACTTTTCTGTATTAGTAGATGATACACAAATGCTAAAAATACAATATTTCAGTAAATTGTAGGCGTATCTTCAATCTAGTTAAATAAGCTCCAGTTTAGTGTCGCCTCCCACAATACTGAACCGATGTAATATATGAGCGCTGTAAAGTGTTAAGATCACAAAGATATTCCGTGTGTCGGCAACCTAATAGCAACTTGACTTGATACTGCTAATGTTAATGTCTTGCTATTATGCTAATTAGCCGTAGTGCAAAATTGAGCTACTAAATGAGAACCAATGAATGAACGTCAACATATTGGTGTCAATGGCCTAGAATAATGTATTGCTAACATTTTTGTAATGTTTCTATATAACACTTCGTCGTGGCTACCTCTGTTTGGCGTCAGAATCTGGATGACTTTTTGTTAATTATTTATTTATTTGGTTTACCAACAATTGTTACATTATTACATACTTGGTACAACAAAGACAATATTATAAGCTTATTGCACAATGTATTAAGGTAAACACTGCATGTAATATAGATATCAATCAAGCAACTATAGTAAATTTTGCAGTAACGTCTTTTAATATAAAAAATAACAGAGTTATTTTTTTATAATCTTAGGCTTGATGTGGAAGGTTTTATGTTAAGAATTTGATCGCGAAATTGGTGAAGTTTGAGGAGAACAAGTCAATACGTGTGTTTGTGGAGAAACAAATTAAATAAAAATAATCTTTTGCTATTATTTTTGTTATGTTTCTATTTAAAACTTAATCACAGCTACGTCTACGTGACATCAGAATCTGGATAATTAGACACAAATAATCTAAAAAAAATTATGCTTCTATCTGAGACTCCAATTGTGGCTATGTTTATTTGATGACAGCATCTCGACGATTGAGCATATGATATATTATTTACATGGTAAACAAAAAGGTAAACTTTAAATGCCTGTGATTTCAAAATAATTATCTAGGCTATAATGATTTTTTCGATGCAATAAATTATTTAATTGAAGGCGTGTAAATACTTTTCAATTATATGTGCTTGCGAGTGAGTGTAAGTGGTTGGGTATTTATATGGATAGTTATAGCAATGGGAATGAATGGGAATTCATCTACTGCTTAAGATTAGGGCAAATTCAAATATTTATTTCATCATAAGGTATTTACACACTTAAGTAATATCAAATTTATAATGAAAACTTAGTTCGTGCCCTTGGTGAGCGCCCTAGCGCCTCAGTGTTGGCTAAGGTCGACTTAGTCAGAAAAGCCGGCGAAAAAATACTTGGCCCCTCCGATGCTTCTGTCTTTAATATGAAAAACATTACTTAGTATAGCTTTAGAAAGATAAAGAAAACAAAGGACAACTAATCGTATGTGTCGGAATATCTCCACTCGTTCAGATTTTCGACTAAATAAATTTATTACATGATAAACAGAAATATCGTAGACAGCCGTTAGGTATATCGTAGTTAGAATACAAATTAGTTCGGACGGGGAGGTACCACGTAAACGGCAGATTACGAGGACGGCATTACTTTAGCATTACTTGTGTTTCGGTTAGAGAGGTGCGATTGCCGGCTACACTTTGAAGCGAAGCGACCATCATAGTCCTTAGAAGTAGCAACGCACCTACATTCGAGCTCACATTGGATTTCGGTCGTGTTTGTGGTTGTACGTGGATATATATGGGCTGCGACTACTTAACATCAGGTGGTTTGCATGCTCGTTTGCTACTCTTCTCAAATATAAAAAAACTCATACGCTTAAATAAAGAACCAAGGCAAAGATAATTTAGTCTATTAACTATAATAGAATTATCGGTAAACTTCGTTTATTTCAGGTGAAGCAAAGAATCTGCCAGCTCGCAACAATGGCGCCGCGTGCTACCGTGACATATACTGCGTGTTGTCGCTCGATCAAGAGGAGATATTTCGCACGTCCACGATGGAGAAAACGCTCAAGTATGTACACCCTTATTCTTGAAAGAATCCAAAGTAACCCACCACTCCCTTATTCTCGGAAACCTCTGTGGTAACCCACCATAGTTTTCATTTAGAATTTATTCATATTTTATATTTTTTGTTATCGACACATGTAAATGGAGACAACTAAACGACAGGACATATAATTGTTTTCTATTTAAACAGAGATCTATCCCAAATTGCCCTGTCACATAGCAAAAACGTCTTTAAAAAATATATTAAGTTAAATAGGTAATCATAAATACTATCGCTACCCTCATAATCCCCAATGAAAAAAATCGTATTTTTCGGTTAGAGAGGTGTGGTTGTGGAGTACAACTTGCAAGCGAAACGATCATCTTAGTCCGAAATAGAAATTTACGACCTCATATAAGACTAGTTCAGTTTAAGGTCCCTTATCATTAAGTATGTACACTCGTTTGCCACTCTTGTAACGTACGAATAATGCAATATGAATACATTTATAACTGATGATAGCCTTAAAATACAATAGACGATTCGCTAACATAATAGCTTACTCAATGAAAAACTATAATTTTTCCGCAAATTAGTTACCAACTGACGTATAACAAAATGTATATCGGGTGATTGCAACGAAGCGAACTCTTCCCGTCTTAAGCATAATAAACTAAGCTAAGCTATAACCAATTAAAAGCCAATAGGTAAGTCTATTCAATGTAAAGTTTATAAATGCATCCAACATCCGCGCAGAACGCACGTGTTAGCAAGTCACTTGTCACTAGTGTTGGTCATTTATTTGTGGACTATCGATAGGTTGTCAATACTATCCAAGTTATGAATAAAATGAGTCGACAATTTAGTAAATCTAAAAAATAGCTCAAAATACTAATCAATACATCACCATTCTAACGAGCAGCTCCTGCTGTTGTATTGTTGGAAGTATGTAACGAGTTGAGTATCCTGCCGATTCAATTTGATGATACGGCATCAGGTCAGGATTATCATGTTATTATACTATCGTTGAATTCTCAGGATACTGAAATTTGTATGATCAGTAGAATCTGTTCGTATTCCTTTAACAACTACAATATAGCTGATCATCTTAAAATAGCTGGTCGTATCTCATTTACTAACTCTATCGAGTCTTCTTTAAACGGAAAAAGCTAAACAAAAAGCGGTTGATTAATTTAGAAAATACGATGCTACAAAGACAAGGCAAGCTTATAACACCTGTGTTTTTGTGTTGAGGGTTAAAACTTAACCAGCTAAACACTGTTCTTAACTTTCTCAGCATTCATCAAAAATACAAATGATCCAAGTGTCAGAAACGTTGTATTACTACACAATTGTTTAATTAATTTTATTAGTAAGGTATGTGCTACAGAATTCGAATATTTTTTAGGAAACTATCTATATAGCAATCGTAGTCGTTGAAAGCCAATACTATTCATAGTCGAAATTCGATATTATTCGGTACAATAGCGTATAAATAGTAGACCAATTTACTATATGTACTCTTCATAGTAAGCTGAACTTCCAATACTACCATAGCGTTATCGATATTTTCCCTAGTTTCCAAGGTCAATTATCGTTCCATCAACTATCGATAGTTAGGCAACGTTACTTGTCACCCTTCGCATAGGAATAACGTTCATATTTGACCGGTACGCATAACGGTTGCTTTGTTCAGTTTCCGGACAGACTCCCGGTAGCTATCGAGTGGGAAGCGATTACCGCCACACTAAATTCAGGGAGCAAACATATTTACTAGGTCAAGGCCCATCCCGTTGTGAATGGTCGTAATTTTATACGGCAGAGGCGTCGAATTGAGAATAATTAGTGATATAGTACTACTATTGTACGGGCGGAGTGTTCGCACTCAATTTTCGCTTACAGAATGGTGATGGAATGTGTTATAATGGATAAATATACATCATGCTCCCGTCCCAAATACGTTTTGGAAGTCCCCGTTGGCGTTTTAAGTTTTTAGGTCGTGTTATACCTACGTACTGATGTTTGCAGATGTGTATGATTCGATTTGTAGCAGACGGAAAACGGATGTTAATACAAATTTTGAATAGCTTATGTTCCGCTACAATTATGTGTCTAGCAAAGGTAGTAACTTGGTCAAATTTTAATAACAATTGATATACACTTAAACTTACAATTGGTTAATACGTAATTTAAAACATTCAGATTTCTGTGACCTTCAAGTAGTTTCCTCGAACTTGCTATTAGTTGTTAGTTAATTTCCAAATATTCATAGGATCATCTTAACATCATATATTGCATGCATGTTTTTTCTCAAATTAAAGTAAAATGCATTAATAATAAAGTGTTTCTTAACAAAATTGTACTAGAATGTCTCCAAAAAATATTTCCATATGGGAGAACAATAATTCTACAGAGGCACTTCCCCTCCGTTATCCTCATAATCAGCCATAAAATAATTTCTGTGTGTTGGTTGAAGACGTGCTGTTGTTGTCTATAATTACAAGCGCTGCGACCATCTTAGTCCTCAGTAGTACTAGCAACGTATAAAATTATGTACGTTCGAACATCTTTGTCGCTCCACTAAAAAAACTCTAAGACAGAAAAACAAAGTTAAAAAGAACTAGTGAGTTCCTTTCGCACCTCTCTCATACGCAACCCCATTCCAGATTCTCACACTGTAGTGAAACCCCGGTAAAACAATAGCTATTTCGGTGTGGGAAGCCGGTCGTAACGCCGCGCCGGGCAAGGGAGGTTTGCAGCTAGAGGGCGGCGCTGCGGCGTGCCGCGTCCCGGACGCGCTTCCGGCGAGCGTGCGCCGACGCGGAACGTCCCTTCCGCTCCACCCCTCGGCATTCAGTTTTCGGAATGAATGAGACACCATCGCCTCGCCACGCACCGTCAACTGACAACTACCGATGCACTGGGTCGTTAAAAATGAATATCCGCGGATACGAAACAAATAATGATCACTATTGTCTAGATCCGCGAATACGGATCTCAATTTTTATTGGCTTAACACAAAAGGAAAAAAATCTAATCATAAACATCAATAATAATTACCTCATAAATTATTATTTTCGTAATTCGATTACTTATAAATAAAGAATATTCAGAAGTGTTTCATACCTACTTAAATTTAGAATTTTTTACATGCAACAACATTTAATAATGTAAAAGATCCGTTCAAGATCGGAATGACTGACGGGTACGGATATGGATACAGATCTTTTTCTCTTTCAGATATACACGGATATCCGCTGCTGCACTGTTTTGTGCACCCGTTTTTTGTTCGTTAATTTTTGTAGTAGTCTTTCGTGGGGTTAACAAAGGATATTCCAATAAATAATGTAGGATAGGAAATATGATAATGGTTAAAATAAACATTTAGTTACATACTTGTGAGTTAAGACTGGAAATGCTAGAATTTTACAAGTACAAATGTAACTGTTACAATAATCGATTCTTTTGAAGGACATTGTTTATAATAGTAAAACGATATAAATTATCTTTTTATAAATGCTCGGATGGTCAAATTACTTCAAAAATAAAATTAAAATATACTTCATTGTATTAGGTTTGGGGCACTAAATAAAAGAGCCAAATTTTTTATCTTTATTTCATCATAATATCTGAGAAAAAAACTTGAAGAGTTTCACTTATTGCGTTACTGGTTCGCTGATTGCGTGGATTTCTCAGCCTTTGGACGTCCAAAGAAACAATCATGGTCGTGAATCGTGATCTAAACGGACGAAAAAGCAAATTGTCCCCTTTAATGGCTTTGTTACTAAAATAACCATCAGTTAAATTGGAGTTACGTGATCTGTTTCAAGCTAGAACTAATACTATACAAGGTATCGTTAAGATAAAGAAATTTGAATTGCTAATAGATTTTTTTATTACTTTACTTACTAGAATGTATGCGCTTTTTTTTTTCGTAAACATCCTTAAATTAATAACCCTTTGAGCACTTCCTATCGAAAAAGATACTAAAACTAGATTTGTGTCGTTTTGATCATTGACATCTTAACTAAATAATCGATATTATTCAACATACCTTCCGAAGTAGGTAGGTAAGGCTACTTACTCATAGACGTTATTGTATCTTTGAGAGATTGTTTATCGCAGAAAGGGACATTTTGTTTGTTATATGATTGAACGGAAGCGAGATAATGATTTAGTGACCCGAGAGGTGAGCAGGACGCGGTGGCGGATATCGAAGGAAATGTCACGTCAGTCGCCCAGCCACTCACTTAATGGGTTCTTTGTCTCGCGATACCTTATCTTATTCTATGTTTGTGACCGAACGCCTCAAACTACATAACATTATTATAATATTAGGTATGCTCATTGTGACATATTCTATTCACATCACACTTGTACATTTACCTATCGTGTGGTGTAACTCCGTTTATTTTTAATGTGGCGTGACGTCGCGTCGGTGGAACAATGAATCACTTTTATCAGTGCTACTACGCCCGGTCAATTGTTGATAAATAAAAAAGTAAAAGGCCACTAGTGTATTCTATTGCGGCTTTGCGTCATCAGTTACGAGTTCATTACCAGTGCCGTCTCAATTCAAGCTTTTTAAAAATCTCAGGGCTGACATCCACGTAGACAATATAGACCTATGAGTATAACGTTTGGGGAGCAGCATATAAGATATTAACTAACTCAGGTCCACTATAAGAATACAACGACACGCCATTAAGGTACGAGGGTGCGTTTTTAAGTCCGCGGAATGGCGGGGTTGGAGGGGGGGATAGCGGACTCATTAAGGGTTGTACGTGTTAAGTGACACATAACTAGTATAAATATAAAGTTTTAGCACAATTGCATCATTAGTTTTAAAACTATCGACAATTAAACAACTCAATCCGGAAGAAAATTTGAAGTATGGAGAAA
>DWON01007808.1:0-12603 GCA_018251015.1 Phocides pigmalion okeechobee
CCTACTCTGGAGGACTAAGATGGTCGCCTCCAATAATGTGTATCCGACAACCACACCTCCCCAAACAAAACACAATACATGAAGAACTTATTGTTTTACGGCGGGTTATGAGGGTAGCGGTGGTGCCGCCCCGGGCGAGTTGTAACGGCTCTATCATCGTTATACATACATATTCTGCGGCTACAAATCATGTACCATAAAAATTCTTATAAATCCCATCATTGGCAAACAACGGTCGTTTTATTCCTGTAATTCGCTTATCTTTAACGGTGAGGTTGGTAGCTGGGAGCCCTGCTTTGGCCGCGATAATCAAGAGGCGACAGTTTACACGTCGCTTCCAATTAGCGATCCGTATGCAATTATTATGAAACTGGGACGGCTAAATCTGTTACCATGTACAGAGAGTACTATGGATAGGAAGATGACGAGGTCAGTACGTGAAGAGTACAGGAATAGTTTCTTTTTTATGTGACAAGAGTAGCAAACGAGCATGCATACTGCCTGATGTTAAGTAATCGCAGCGTATAGACATCCGATTACAACCACAATCACGACCGAAATCCTATCTGAACTCGAACGTAACGTAACGTAAGTAGATACGTTGCTACTCCTGAGGACTAAGATGGTCGCCTCACTTCAAAGTGTAGCAGAAACTGAAACAGAAAAATTGCTTTTCGCTGGATTAGCAGAACGACAGAGGTCCCTCCCCGGTTTGCAATTTTAATAACTGGGAAATAATCTTAAATAGTGACTTTACTTACACCAGGTGTGCTAAAAATTTACTTCGACCAGGGAGGTACCACCGCCACGTTAATTTCAAAAGTATAAAGCTTACTTGCGTTTTAGTAGAAGGCTGCTGTTGCTGGTCTACTTACGAATAGGCCACCTTATTTCTCAGGAATAGCAACGTATCTGTGATCGATTTCAAGTAGTATTCTTGTTCTTTATGTAGTTGGTCAAAACTGTCCATGGCTGGTAGTGACCACTTACTGGAGTGACCACCTACTGGCAGAGTGTATGGTCTATTGCTTCTTCCGTTAGATAAAAAAAGATTACCAGAAGAGTAAAATGGACGAAAATTTGGTTCGATCGTAGGAAGTTAAAAGCGGTCAACGATAGGCCGACAATTACCTAGGAAACGACTATTGTTGCCACTTACAAACAATTATTTAGTTGATTCCTTTCACAATACACAGATACACATACAAACATACACACATGCACACACACACACATATCTTATGCGCTTGAGTTTGCAATAACAATTAATCCGTTAGATTTGAACCCTTTACTCGGTATAAGAAATTCTTTCCTTAATTTTAAACGTCTTCATGGTTAAAGCTTACGATCTTACCATTTATTTATTTATTTGCTCAAAGCCCAGCCTTATCTATATTACGAAGAGGGATTTTATTGTTTGTTCTTCCAATAAGCTTCGAAAATATTTTCAACAAGTTTTAAGATTTCAACAGTTTTTGACTAATACTACTTTTTAGAATAATTCATTTATTCTTACTAATGTTATTTTCATTATTTTCAGCGAAAATCCTGCTTTTCTACTTAATCTTCTATGCCATCCTCGTGGGATTCTTTGCCGCGATGCTGGCAACATTCTACCAGACCCTCGACGCGAAAAAACCTAAGTGGCAGATGGACAGCTCCTTGATAGGAAGCAATCCAGGTACATCTAAACGCGTTAAAGAAGATATATCTTTATGGTCAAACTATAATGTATCTTCGTCGTCAGACTGTAATATATCTATGTGGTCAGACTGTAATATATCTTCGTAGTCAGATTAATAATCCTAGTGCTATGTAATACCAGGACAGAAACTTAATCAGAGAATCAAACTTGGAACCTTAGCGTGTCAAAAATGTATGGTTACCGTTGCACATCTCGTCATACTGTTGCAGAGTCGTTATTAAATTTTGACTCAAATTTTGACCAAACAATTGAGAGATTCAGGAACATTCAACAATTTTTAAGTCTTACGTATATTTAACTAACCTTTCATTCGCTCATCAGGACTCGGCTTCAGACCCATGCCAGACTCCGCTAACGTCGAGAGCACCCTGATCTACTACAGGGCCAACGATAAGGGCTCCGTGCTGAAGTGGGCCAGCGTTATCGACGAGTTCCTTGAACGTACGTATTCATAGCTTCAAATCTCCAATCTATAACTGGTGGTCTAAGGGTGGGAGAAGTATAGTTTGACCGGGAAGGTACCACCGCCATAATGTTAACTACGCGCTCTTTGAGGCAGGGATTTGAATGAACTATGCAGTCTCTAAACTCTTATAGAGAACAAATAGATTTTAAAACAACAGTTAATATCAATGATGTAACATTGCGTGCCAAAGTAGATTTGCGATGTAAAGATGTCTATGTCACTGGTCGGGGATTACAAGAAATCGTTATGACTAACGAGGATCGTCAGATTAAAATCATGTAAGTAATTAGAAATGTTGTATTGTTAGGACCATTCATAGATATTGTTAATTAGGTTTCTGTTATATAATTATGTTAGAAATATCGACTTGTTTACAATATTTATAAATGTTACATAGTATATTCAAGTAGAAATACAACTCCATTAGCGTAATTATGAACGCCGCCCTCATAAGTTGCCGTAAAGCATTACTTGTTTCGATTGGAGAGGTGCGGTTGCCGGCTACACTTACAAGCGACAGGAAAACCTCAGTCCTCAGCAACGCATTTGTACAAGGCGTTAGGCACTTTAGTCTTGTGTCCATAGGCTGCAGAATCCATTTAACATTAGATGGTTTGCAAGCTCATTTCCTACTTTTTAGACTTTTCTATAAAAATACTTATGCCAGGAGTACTCAGATAGAAGATGTAAGTAATCAAGGGTGCTGCCTCATAAAAAGCAGCAGGATAGAAAAATAAATAAAACCTTTATTTCGATTAATAAATTAGAAAGAAGTTTCGGTCATTTTTGGCGGACACAATGTCTGAGTATTCGTAGATGCTACACGGATGCTTAATTCATGATATTTGTTTCTAATGTCGGCGCATCTTCAGTCTAGAGAAAACAGCTCCAGTTTAGTACCTCCCGCAATGTTGACTCGATATAATATATGTGCGCCACATTTAAGTGTTAAGTCGTTCTCCTGTAAATGGTTTGTAGGCGTTTTAGTATCGGTTTTCCAGTGTCGATAAATAAACAATGTTCGTGGTACAGAATACCGCAAGAAGGGCAGTGGTAGTGGCGAGACCTCTGGCGCTGAGAACCGTGTCCCCTGCACGGCTACCTCGGGTGCCCTGGGCGAGAAACAGGTGTGCGACGTGCCCGTGGACGAGTTCCATCCCTGCACTTCCGCTAACCAGTACAACTTTGAAGAGGCTGGCCCTTGCGTGTTCTTAAAGCTCAACAAGGTAAGTAAAGCTCTTAGTAACATATGTAAGTGCTGTTTCATATCTCGAGCAGAGAATTACGATACTTATTCAGCGCGAGGATGCAGCCAGCGATCTTGACACCATGCCGCATGGGCACAGACTTCCTTTAGACTGCATAGGTTAGGGTGTTATTATAATTAGTTTTAGGGTATCCCATGTTAGATTTTTAACTACTAAAATATAAAAATATATAATATATTTGAATTTAAGATAGATGTCAATATTATATGAAATCCTATTCATGCTTTGAAGCAAAAATAAAATAGCTAATTAATATTTGTGGTTATTCAATGTTCGATTAGTAACACTTAAATAGGCGAGACAAATTTAAAGTAAATGTAAAAAGTTTCACATTTAGAAAATCCTTTTATAACTATACTATTCATGGAAATCATTAATGAGGTCAATACGATATTTCTACTTTAAGTATTTGAGGAGTTGGTATTCTTCTGATTCCGTTTGAAGCTGTAGCATCTGGTTAAAGTAATCATATTATTCTAACCATCTTATCATGTTATTGCATTAAGGTCATTGTAATTATGTTTGAGTAATATAATTGTTGTAGTATCTTGTAAAAAATTGATACAATCAGGCAGGTGAAAGAAATTTAGATACTTCAACAACTAGAAGATAACTGATCATTAAATAGATGAATGGATTTTGTTGTAACAGATCTAAAGACACTCGTGACTTTCGTGACTCGTGAAATTCAACTTTTAAATAAAAAAAAAGTAATATCGAAGTTGACATACGACTGTGCAGGAGTTACAAGGTCAGAGATTTAGTTCACACATACATTTTTCAGACTTATAATACCTTACTTATGTGTTGCGTTTAGAAAACAGTAAAATGGAGAGCAGATTAAGCAGTTCTTGAGCAAGTCGTCATCCGTAGTGTCAGTGATCACCACTACTGACTTGAATCGACGTAAAGACTTAATCGAAATACAAAAGTTATAATCGAAATACGATTATGTACACTACGAGAAGTTTTCAGACCATTTTAATAAACTTTTATTAGTACCTGTTGTATTGTTAGTAGTTGTTCACCTGTCAATCAATTTAACGAAATATTTCAACGTAATTTTCAACGATTACAAGAATTCTCATGTTCATCAAGGATCATCTTGATTTTTTTTATTAAGTTGTAAAGGACGGTTTTTTCAAACGAATAACCCTTTTTTCAATCCAGATATTCAATTGGACCCCTCAACCGTACAACAATACTGAAGATCTACCTCAAAATATGCCCGAGGACCTGAAACAGCACATTAAACTCGTCGTAAGTAGTTAACGTGAGGTTGTTATGAGCTTTCATTCAGGCACCTTTTTATTAAATTTATTTTAGAAATTAATCAAAAAGGTACTACGGTATAGGCAATTTAGACGATTAAGATTAAGACGGTGAACATCAGTGTCCATCCTTAAATAATCCTACAGTTCAGCCCGAGGTCGAATGTAGATGCGTTGATACTCCGAGGACTAAAATCTGGTTGTATGTAATTTTAGTTGTACTCTCTCTACTCTGTGTAGAAGTTGTACTTGGCAATCATCTATATGATGTAAGCTTTTCTCATTCTGATAGGAACGGAACTGGAAGGAACTGTAATGATGATAAAGATTGAGAGAGGAAGACAGACATTTTACTTTGTAATAAGTATTAACTATGAAAGATTTTTAATTGACGATATTTCGGATTACTTACATTGGCTGTGGTCACGGGTAAATATCGATAATAGGAGGAAAGTGTTTTAGAGAGAGATACTCTTAGAGTTTAAGAAATATCTTGACTTATTGGATTTTACTCGTTTCAGTCCGGAAAGCCCGATGCCAACACTGTGTGGGTCTCTTGCGAGGGAGAGAACCCAGCTGACGTGGAAAACATTGGGCCTGTGCAATACATCCCACGGCGAGGCTTCCCCGCCTTCTACTACCCGTTCACCAACAAGGAAGGCTACCTCAGCCCTCTTGTTGCTGTGCTCTTTGAGAAGCCCAGGAGTAAGTTAAATCATTATTTAACCTTTATGTTTGCTATTCCTATCCACAAATAGGAGACCTACCATTACTCTACCCAAATACATGTTGGTGGAGATAAGAATGAATGGTCAAGCTGTCTGTTGATGTTTTCTTGGTGTTTGATTGGTGGCCATTCACCCACGAAAAACAAATTTGCCGTCACAGTTACCACTACTGCTCATCATGCACATGAAACTGCAGCAGTCGTTTACCAGGATTTATGATATATGATACAGGAATGATTAATAAAATCTGTACCTGGTTCGTGAACTTTGAAGTCCATTAACACTTTGACTGCAGCGCTCATATATAAGAGCGGGTCAGCATTGTGGGAGGCTGCCTAAATTGGAGCAAATTTCTCTAGACTGAAGATGCGCCGACAATTCACTGAAATATTGTATTTTTAGTATCTGTGTATCATCTACCAATACAAAGACGTAATGTCCGCCCCTAGTCTTGTAACGCCGACGTTAACACAGAACTTATGTTCGCCCGTAATCCATACAAATTTGTACGTACAAACTAAGTCTGTTATTTATATTACAGCGGGCGTTCTGATCAACATCGAGTGCAAGGCGTGGGCGAAGAACATTTTCTACGACCGATACGAACGGCGGGGCTCGGTCCACTTCGAGCTGATGGTGGATCGGTCTTAAGCTGGCAACGACGGCGCCGACGACCATGGCGGCTGGCACCTGGCTAACCAAACCGAGCCTTCGGACCACGCACACCTAGCAGACAAGAGACAACTGCTTACATCGTAACTGCCAAGCCAGCTCTGCTCGCCGCCAGGTCGCGACCGTCCGCCAGTGGGGCCCGCTACCGCCCAACTGGTGCCAAGTTGCCAAGTTCACGCCAGGCGCCGGCTGCCAAGCGCCATTAGCAATAGCCACATAGTCGGCGATTTATTTGTATTCGTTTTAGAATAGCCAGGGGGCGCCACTCATTTGAAATTCGTTTCCACGCTTACTAATTGAATAAAGTTTTAAATTATCGAATGTTTATTATGTAATTTTTCTGGACGGTATGTCAATAAATACGCAATAGTTGGTTCCAAATAATCTCGTGTGGTTTTATTTAACTCCGCTCCCTATAATTACATCACTGAAATTTAGAGATCTTTATTATTTCTCTTCAAGAATTACAAAATTCACTTACAGAGAAAATAAAAAGTATAGATAATAAATGATAATATATGGCGTACAGAAAACAAATAGTCTTAATCTTAGTGAATACTCAAATACCTTAAATAAATCCGGAAATCACGGAAGAAAAAACTAAATATTCCCAATTATCTCTTTGGTGGATGAACATTGTAAATGTATATCATTAAATATATATAAATATCTTATAATGAAATAAAATATTAGAATTTTTATTTATGACAAGTAACTAAAATTTGGAAAAATATCTGGACTTAATACGTTTGTTTTAGATTTCCTATTTAGATATTAGTTTAAACATATGAAATTAATACTGGTCGTATGTATCTAACGATTATTAATCTGAAATTAATAGATTCAAATACCCTTTATAATAAAAGCCTAACCTAAACAATTTAAATGGAGTCCGAGCACTTGGGGTGCCATCAAGAACGCTAGCCACATTCCTGCGTTGATTAGCGACCACAATTCTCTGCGCGAGCTATGAACCAGCCTTCTTATCTCTAGCGAATTCCATCAGTCGTGGGACTAATTATTTAACTTACATATATATGCCATTAATTTCATCTGTGAATACTTTCGCATGATGATCAATCGCCTTACACACTTAAATATATCTGTCTCATAGTCTAGTTGGTTATATAATCCCATTAGTAGGTACGACTCTACTACCACTACCACTACTACTACTAGAGTGCTACTCCAAATGTTACCGACTCGTCATTGATACTACAGACTGTACCCTAGAACTGCAAATATTCAGCAATAAATTAAATAATGTCTAAAATTTAAATTAAAATATTTAACTTGAACACAAATTTGATAAGCTTGGCTTGATGAAGAATTTGCGAGGATATAAAAATAAAAGAAAAAGTTGGTTTGAAAAAAGAACGCTCGATTTAAGATTAATTGAGCGCCATCTATCGCGTATATGCAAAGTCATGAGTGGTATGCTTTCCCACAGATAGTATATATATTATATTTTTACCCATAGACTTAAAAGACGGCATTCTGTGCAAGGTGGGTGTTTTTTTTAATCTGACTTAATATACCCCTAAATTGATATACATATGTCAAAGAGAGAGTTGTCTCTATGGTATTTTTTTTCTGTCCCGTTTTATACCGAAACTTTAAATTTGCATTTAGAACTTGTGATTTAAATATTAATAGCAATGCAACTAGACTATTGTGTCGATTCCATTACAACATCCTTTTTAATACATTTCTAAAATGGAAAATGCTTATAAATTCATCGGAATGTTTTCTTTATGTATTCCACGATTATTTTTTGCCTTGTAAACCGATTTTGATGATTCTTTTTTTATTTCAAAGGGGGTGTTACAAGTATGAAGGTCTGATCATGGGACAGAAAAAAATATTCATCAAACACAAGTTGTTTTTTTAATTTCGCTTTTGTTGTTTTGTATAATGTACCACAAAAGATCAATGCAACCCCCGTAGGGTGGCCATTAAAACATAAACATTTCAATGTTGCCATTACTGCTAACGGAAAAATAGTATAAAATTTAAGTATATGTTTGTTATTTCGAATTTTGTGACGATATTTTTTTTTAATTTATTACTAATTATTGCATTTATTAATTCCAATATGAAGTATACAATGGACGGTTTATTTTAGTGTCTGTCTGTGCTTCATATTGCGTTAGTTAAAATTGTTTTAATACGATTTTCACGTAATAATAAACACCGTATCAATCAATTAGTCGATTTATTAGCAATAATATAATGATAATTATCATGGTCTTATTTAACTATTTTCTATGGAAGGCTTAATACCGCATATATAATAGTTCCATAGTATACAGGGTGGGCCAGAACGTGACGATAAGCCGGGAACAGGGGAAAGGTCTACTAATAGTGAGCCCAGTAAAAAATATCGATGTAATGGCTACGGTTCCCAAGAAACGGTAAATTATAAAAATCTCAAAAATACATATGTACATAGTCTGGATCTCCCGACAATAAAAAAAGGAAATAAACATAATACAAAAAGACTAATAATTACCTTTAATACTATACTTTATTGCGAGTGGAACTGAGTTGCTTCAATATCAAATCAATCAATGTAATATTCAATATCAATCTCTGCGTGAAACAGTGCTGAGAACTACATATTGTTAATTTACTTACTGAAACTCATGATAGCTTACAAAATTAATGAAGAGTAAAGCTCATTAATTACACCCTTGTTGTAATGCAATAGTTTTGCGTAAAATATTAATTAACTGAGCTTAATTAAGCTTCATTATGAAGCGACGAAAGCTTTATGACAACACGTAGTGACGACGAGAATTAATATTAGAGCCGTGTTTCGATAAGTTTATGATGTGAGAAGCAGAAATTTCCAGGTTTGATTAAGCAATCTTCGAAATTATTAATTAAACTTTTTGTTTTGCGTCTGAATGTTTGTGTGTTCGTCTTTGTGTGTGTCTGGTACAGACGTTATAGCGGATTCTAACGTGAGACCATTTGTATAAAAGGCTTTGTTGGTATTTGATACTTCTGTATTTTTTTTTGTAATTATAGTCATTTGATATAAAAGAATGAAATTTAATATCCTATCGATTCTATATAAGACATCGACATATCTTTACATAGTATAAAAAGTAGCATATGTACATTTAGATCTTTCAATTTTTTTTTTGCGATCAAAAATTTTCATGTGATTTTCGTCAATAGACATAGTAATTCCAGAGGAAGTTTTATATTGTACATTATATAGCAGAGAAAAGCAGCGAATTTAAAGATTTGCAATTGAACATCTTTAATTAAATCTGGCGTGGCGTTAGTTAGATATATGTATATATCGCCATATCATTTACAAACAAGTTATTGTCCCCGATTTCGTTCACGTGTTACATAAATTGACATAACTTCTTTATTTGCTAACCGATTTAAATGAAAAAAGCACTTAATGTTTAGTGAAACCCATCAAAATATAACTGAAAACTGCATTCAAATCGTATAAGCCGTTTCTGAGCTTAGCGTGCACAAACATACAGACAAACAGACAAAATAAAAAAATATTCTTCTCTAACTGTATTATGAATTTTTCATTATATTTGCCACGCCCAAATAGCGATCAGTGACAGTTTTATTATACGTCGAGATATAATCAACATTTAAGGCATTTATCGACATATTATACCTATAACTTCAATCGAATATCATTGCAGAATTAATACATTTTACTATGTAGCGGGTACTCACGATTAACGTTTTTTATTGCGGATATTTTGAACCAGTGGCATGGGTCGTGGTCACGCCAGCAGATATCTTACAGGTGTATATTACAAGAAGTATGATTCCTAATATACAGTAATCGATAAAATATTATACTGTTATATAACTTCGCCATGACACAGAGACCTAATGGCTGGGGTTTGTTTACGTAGGGGTGTCAACGTGGCGAGTTTTTTTTATTGTGAGATTAGTAGGAAACACTATTGTAATAGTTTAATTGAATAAGTCGCTAACTATATATTTGCTTAAAACCCAGCAGTATCGCTTCTGATGCCCGAAGCGCCACCTATATTCATATATGTTCTCCCAATATTCTTATAGAAGCACAGGTGGACCGACGACCTGATAAAGGTAGTGGGTAACTGCTGGATGCAGAGGGTACAGGGATGCAGAGTCCCAAATCCCAGTCCCTTCTATATAATGTTCAATTTCGTAATCTTTTATCTTTTTACGCCCTTCTATCTTTTTACGATTTAATTCGCTGTATTTTATTCCATCTTCTTCTTTTATCTTTTTACCCTCTTCTCTTTATGATCTAATTTCTTTCCCATTGTATCACCAACCCTACAGTGATAGATCATAAAATTGGCAACATTGGCAATCTCGGCACCCCTGGCGCCGCGCAGTCGGCGACTACCCCCTGGCCCACATACAGGTCACTGTCCTTGCTCCGTTACTATTTACGTAACACCAAACTTTGTAATGCTAATTATTATAAGAATTAAGGACAATGAAACTCATAAAGCCTTCTTTGTTTTGTTTAAAGAGATGACGTTATGACTTTTAAATAAATGTTTTCACTTTAGTAAACCTATACGTAAATACTACGACCGATACGTGTTTCCCTCCTAAACGAAGTATCATCAGGACAAGGTAACTCTATGACGGTTACTCGCGAGGTACTGTTAACGTAACTTGATTTCCACAATACTTTGTGATCAGACATTACTACGTCTTGTATTATTTTCCTTTTTATCAATTTTACGCGCACGTGCGTCCATACGAAGGCTGCTTGCTCCCTCGGGAGCACGGGATACCTCTTCCGACCACCTGCAAGATGACTAGTAAACTTAGTACAGTGTTTGATGACGATCGTCCACTTACGCTTATCTTAAGCGAGTAGTACTGGGGACAATGAATTCTTTGAGACTTGACCAGGTAAAGAGGAATGCCTCGAGGCCCGCAGACCTCTTGAGCCTCTGGCCACCGAAGTCAAAGCTACAGCAGGACCTTCATTTGCACATGATCTTACATTCAAACATTGCCCTACTCCTGTATTTTTGTAGCATTTATAGCTTATCCTGATTAAATTAACATTTTCTATGTTTAACAAGGATTCAAGAAAAATAGCTACGTTTATGTGCCTTTGTTCCTCCGGCGCCAGACTGTCGCCAATGTATCCTGAGCTATCCCGATGCCCCACATAGCGGTCTTTGTCCTTACGATATTTGCTACACGAAAAATAATTCCTTATTTTCGACTAGCTGCCCGTGCCGCATATCATCTGGATCGATTTGTTCTGGATTGATTGAGTCTGTGATTTTAGAAGTTAGCGCCACTACAGAGTAATATATAGGCTCATCTACATTTTGTGAATTTTGAAGAAGTAACAATCAAATCGGTAAAAAAAGAATCGGTATTACATATTATTTTGATGGATTACAGTTCAATAGGGGAGGTACTACCTTTGGCCTAACAATCTGTTTAAGGCAATTCATGCATTTTGGTTAAGTCCGTGCGATTGCCGGCCCCACTTATAAGCGAGGCAATCATCTCAGTACTCAGTAGTAACACAACTATGCTACTTCAGGCAGGTGTTATTTGAAATTAGATGTGGATATAATTTAACATCAAGTAGCATTCGTTCCAACACAAAAAATATAAATTGTCAATTTAATTTTTTTCTCAACCTATGCCGTGTTTGAAACAGATTTAATGGCATATGTAGATTAAAGTTGATATCTATAAATAATCTATTATTTCGTCATAGCAATAACAATGCAACTGTTTACGGGACTGCTACGCGTCTCGTAGCCGCCGGAATTTGTAGACAGCGACTCTACGTTACAAACCCTTTGAAGGTCGTATTTTTAATAGATTTTTTAAATAGAAGCTATATGAATAGTCATGTGCAAGATTACATAATATGTACTAGTCTAGATTAGTGTATAATAGTGTCTTAGTATATGACACGTGGTAGAGGTATTGCTTAAACTACCGCCATCATAAATTGCTGAGAAATAATTCTTGTGCTTTGGATACTAATTGGCGAGGCAGACATGTTAGTCCTCGGAAGTAGCAGTGTGTCTGCGTTTGAGGTTAGATAAAACTTGTTTCTCAGATAAAACTGTTTGACCAATTTTATATCAAAGGGTCTAATATTTAGTCATTTAATTTAAGGAGAACATATCGTCCATTTGCGACGATAGTGTGACATTTCGAGGTATACAGTTTTACTTTCTTTAAACGTGTGTTACAGTCGTAGGGTTTTGCACAATGAAATGCCGAGATAATTTTTACACACTAAGTATATTTAACGGACAGAGTAACGTCCTACCCCCTGCTTGTATCTCAAATGACCTTTAATAATCCGCTACCCTCTTTATATAGTTTTATCATCGACTAACTACATTTAAAATTGCTAAATTAATACAAAAGTAAATAATAATGCTATTTAATAATTATTAATTAATTAATATTAATAATTATAATGTATAGATCAACTACAATATGCCATATCTGT
>DWON01007809.1:0-12602 GCA_018251015.1 Phocides pigmalion okeechobee
TTTACAAAAAGGTTTTATATATCATTTTATATGGCATTGAATATTCTTTAATGCTGTTTTTATTTCATGACATTGAATCAAATATTTTAGAAAATATTGAAGTTTTGGTAACCGACCCTTTTTCTTTGCGGTTCAGTGTATATGCTCAATTAAAGTTGGAACAAGTAATAAAAAACTTGCATTATAATTCATGTATATAGCTCATTAGTTTTAAAAATTAAAATATTTTTAAAGCTTTAATTACTTAATCGAAATGGAATAATGCGATAGATACTTTTAATAAAAAGGAAGATAAATTCAAAACTATTTTGTTAATGTTAATACTTTTTCATTCGTCGTTACTTTTAAACATGTACATTAACCTAAAAAAGGCTTGTAAGAAATTATGATTTTTGAATTAGTATTTTTCTACGAATGATTTCTTCATAACAAACGTAACGACTTATAGGTCAATATTGTTGCTACTCCTTAGGACTGAGATAATCGCTTCACTTCAAAGTAGAGCCGACAACCGCACCTCTCCAACCTAAACACGAGCAATGCTTTACGGCGGATTACGAGGGCAGCGATGGTACCTCTCATTTTGCCCACCTATAAGTTTCCTTATATTTCTTAAAAAATAAAAAAACTCACCTCGAGCGCCGCGGCTGTCGTGGCGTCGTGATCATTTTCCACCATCTCAATCTGTCTGAATATTTCATTGCTCACACCCGACACCTGTTAAAAAGTTTATTATAAAAACTTGGAATAAGGGAAAATGTTCCTCCAGTCCCATAGTGAATGCTGAAAACTGAAAAACTAAAAAATAAGCAATTTAATTATGTAATTAAATAATAAGAAATTAAATTTTTGTTACGTCTTTCAAAGGGACATTTATTTCAAAGCACTATTACTTGGGTTTTGTTATCTATGGAACAGTAACTAGAACAGCGCATGATGATTTTGACTTGACGAATGGTATAACATCTAAAACTATTTAGTGAATTATTAACATTGTTTATGGTATACCTCACGGAAGATTGGTTACAGCACTCCGGGCGACACGTGAATGAGGCGCAAAACCTTTATATTGTCGACTTCATATCCAATATATCTTACGGAGATTCTTGCTGCGCAGAAGTTATGTGAGACCCAACACTATTACTTATTAAACGTTAAATGTAGGTCCTCAGCGTTACACCGGTTATACCTTGAGGAAGTCCGGCTGCAGCACGTAATGTAACGCATGGTTTGTGCGGGGGCTGCAGCTAGCAGAGCGGCGCGTTGTTGGTGCGTGGGGGCTGCAGTGGCCTGGCATTAGTTATAACTAGTAAAACGATAATAAAATCCTCAGAGTTATACCGGATATACCTTGCGGAAGTCTGGCTGCAGCACGCAGGGCGGCGCGTGGTTGGCGCGCGGGGGCTGCGGCGGGCCGGGCGGCGGTGCGCGGCCCGGCGAAGCCGTCAGGTCCGGCGCCGCGCGCCCATTCTCCTACAACACAAGAGATAGCTGAAATAAGTCAAAGTAGTAGACTATATTTAAAGGTCGAAAATGATATGTTGTGTTTAAATCTTCTGTACGAATAATAAAAATCTTGATCGCTGTCTGTACACGAAAGATACATATATCTAACCCCCTAACAATATTTTTATTAACTACTTTTATTAACACAAGGGGACCCAAAACATTATTGTTCCAATTTTTGTCTGTTAGTCTATGAGTTAATGCACGCCAATCTAAGAAACGGCTTAGCCAAATTCAGAATGGTTTTAACTGATGTAGTGCTACAAATTTCACTTAACATGTAATGTTCGTTTAATTTCAATCCTTTATAAACAAAAAAAAACAATTTAAAATTGACGGTCGTAAATACATAAGAACTTTTGCTGGCAGAAAATCTTGATAAACTCTAAAATTGAAGCCACGTGAAAAAGTGACGGGCAACAAGTACCAGAATAAATTGAAACGCAAATCAAAGTAACAAGGACTTATAAATAAAGTTTTCTCATCATTGAATATGAAGCGCTACGCATTGAGCCTTCCTCTGTGATATGACCAATATAAATTAAACCCAACAACGAAATATTGTTCAATAAGTCATTCATAAAGCCTTACAGAGTCATTGTTAAGAAAAACGAACATATATCAGTGAGTGTAAGTCAGCGAACTTATTTTTCCGGTCGTTGCCACGTCAAATTCTCGCATCCCATTTCAGTTTCCAATACGGACACACGATCAACGAGTACATCGATCAGATTCCATTGTTTTATTCGTAACCGCAACTGAGCTTTGACTTGTATATCGAGAACGGGAAATAAATTTGTAGATAAGCAGAAATAATAAAAAATAAAATAAAAATCGATGTCCGGATATTTGTCCTTGTATTCGGTGAAGCTAGAACCAATTGCGACTGGATCATCAGTTCATCTTTTCTATGTGATAATAGTAGCTAACAGGCACACTGACTAACTGATGTCTTATCTGAAATTGTACGTGAATGCGTTGCTACTGGTAAAGACTAAGATGATCGCCTCCATTCTAGTTTTATCTAGAAATCGACCTCGTCCACCGAAAAACAAGTTGCAACCAGACTTGCTTCACGGTGGATTATGAGGATGCCGATGAGACCTTTTCTTTTAATTTATGCTTCTACTTTCTATTAAACTTTTTTTTATGTGAGATGATTAGCAAACGAGCATTTTGTTTTTTTTTTTATAATGAAAGAGTAAGAAACGGGCATGCAGGCCACCTGATGTTTAGTGGTCACTGCAACCAATGGACAACCACGTCCAATCTCAAATAGAACAGAAGTTCTATTCAAAGATGGATGCGGATGCGTTCTTACTCTTGAGGACTAAGATGGTCGCCTCCAATAATGTGTATCTGTTACTTTACGGCGGGTCATGAGGGTGGCGGTGATACCGCCTCGGGCGAGCTCTTATGGCTTATGGCTTTAAATGAAATCCTATCTAAGCTCGAACGTAGATACATTGCTACTCCTGAGGACTACGATGGTCGCCTCGCTTCAAAGTGTAGCCGGCAACCGCACCTCTCCAAACGAAACACAAGTAATACTGTACGGTGGATTATGAGGACGATTCCTACCTTTAAAACCTCTTCTTATAGTTTCTTCTTTATAGTTCTTCTTCTATATAGTTCTATATACCTCTTTATAGTTTTTCGATTGCTCGTCGGCTATAGACTATGTAAGGGCGCAAAACAAAATCACTTTTTCACTTCATACGTTCAGCACATTTCAGCCTTACCGAGCCAGTGTTTGTGAAACTTGGCAAGCGATTCGCCTTATTTGTATTCTACAACCGAGAGTCTGCATGTATCTCTCTATAAAATCAGTATTATCACAAATTGTAACGTTCATTCTCAGTATATATCTATTGTTATAGACAGCGAGATCTACTAAAAATTTCATGTATCTTTAAATCATTCCTTTAAAATAACTAACACTTTAAAAATTAAGTACAAAAAAATAAATAAAGGATTATTTTTGTCTATGAAAGCTATAGTACAAATATTGACACAAAAATGTTTTTAATAATATAATTTAAAGGAACCGGTACCGGAAGCGGTACCGTCGACATCCCTTTAATCAGCAATAATATTATTTCTATAATCAGCTATAATAGTATTTCTATATTTAGAATATTACTTGAAAGGAGTAGACTATCTTAATCCTTACGCGTCGCTACGCGTCGGCGTACGATCTCAAATTTAGGACTTCTGTCGTGTTTGGAATGGAATATGTGAAATGATATATATTATATTTTTACATTAACTTTGTAAATTTTATGATTTTGTATAATAATTTTTATCTACTAAGTAAATCCATAAATACTCGGATCCAGATTAGAAATCTATCATCATCTATATCTGTAACCCGGAATTTTCTGCATGCCATACCGACATGATTGTAGATATCTAATCTCTCAATATTAAAGTTTTTTAATCAATCAATTAATTACGTATACATAATAGATATGATATGTAATAGACGTATGATTGATAATAAAACTTACTAAGTACACTTTTAGTTTAAATTGAGTTATTATAACACTTTTATTGATTGCTGACTTTTTCATTTTTTAATACATATATATAAAACAGTATAAGTAAATAAAAATAAACATTGTAACTCTCATTTTGTATATAAAAAGTAAAAAAATTAAAACCCTTCAAAATCGAAACGCTAATTATGTGACTTGTGATTTTAGTGTCAGTAGACGATATGACCTAATTTCCGTCATCAGAATCCTTGAACGTGCGGCCTTGCCAACCCTTCTTTCGATAAGATGAGCATTTTGTTTCAGTGCGAATGCGTTAGAATTTGGCGGTCGATCGAGTGGGGAGACGTCTGGAATGGGGAGCGGGGGATCTGACCCAGTTTCGCCCCACCTCGCTCGCGTACGCACGAGGTCACTGTACTGCAGTTGCAACCTCCCGAATACCGCAGAGGTGACTGGACTTATCCCGCACAATGTGAAATGCTTCCGCTTCTCCCCGGTACGTACGTACTTCCCGATGCCTCCTGATCCTTTTTACGGTTCTTTTGTTTGGAACGTACCGTTTTTAATTTCCATTGTTTTTCGGCTTCCGGATAATGGGGTATTGAATTTCGTTCCATGATGTTATGTAAATTACGACTTATGTGTTCCAAATCCATTTTTAAAGTAACTTGTATAATATACTTAATTATTTAAGCAAAGTATGGTGACTGCCTTGTTGCCAATTAATATTTATAATTGAAACTGTGAAAACCATCCACTACAAATAAAGTTAGAACTTAGTTGTCGTACTTATTTCCATTTAAATATTTCGAAGCTGTCTTCTTATATTTATTATTATACATGGTACCAAGTACAACTCAAAAACAACCGTAAAGATTATTCGTCAAAGTAATACATTTGAGGGGTTTTTCATAAGGAGAATTTTGTCACGCTATAAACATTTGAAATTTCAAAATATAAATTGAATCAACATTATTTCAAACTAAACAAGTAATTAATATTATTAATTTAATAATAAGGGTGTACATTATTGAAAATGTCAATACTAATAAAAAAAGTAATAGCAACAGATAAGTCTTAAGGATATTCATTGATTTCAACAATATTAGCCTATTTTATATTTTGTAAATTATAGCAAAATTTATCGCATACTTAAAAACTTTATTTACATTTTAATTACAATAATGAAAATCTTAAAACGAATTACAGTAAAGCGTAACCTAATAACGTCCTTAAATAATAACTAAACAAATTGATATTGCGCACGGTAACAAGACGAATGCGTTGTCTGAAGCAGGGAGGGGGGGGGGGGGGGGTACATTTCACCTGTACGTCTAGTTGGCTTGGTCGGCTAGTATGTGTATAAGTAAGGTCAAAAGGTATGTGAATGCGATTTCCTACATCGATAATTCCTCTATGATCACATTACAAAAGACGAAAACGCAAACCTGAAGCCTTATTTTTACAAAATACCCCACAGGAAGTGGCATAGCAATATTGAGTTCTGAGTTGTGAGAACCGATATTGAGCTGCCTGCACTCAACAAGCAATACGAGAATTGAATTTCTATGGGAAAATATTCGGAAAACGTTCCTCCTATTTCTTTTCGTGTCTGTAATTTACCCGGGAACGGATTATATTTTATATTACATTTTTTATGTGAGAAGAGTAGCAGACCAATATGTATGCCACCTAATATTGAACAATCGTGAAGCGATATGGATATATGCAAAGGGACCTGTAGAGTGTATTTATTATTTTTATGTGGGTGGTTTCAATGAAGCAAACTAGTTTTAAATAAAATTAAAATTATTATTATTGATAATAATTAAAACAATATTTCATATTTCCCATAATAATGTGTTCTGACATTTTAGTTTTTACAAGTACAAACTATTAAAAATTACATACATTTTAAGTATTTTAAGTACGGCGATAATATGAGTTTAAAATAAATAAAAAATCGTCAATACCCGGTACATAGTAAAATAAATAATTTCCGTGATGATATTAGTTTAAATTCACACGTTTGCGACTAATGTTGTCCATTCTATTTTAATGAAACAAGTCACGTTTAAGGTAAAGCGAACACCCATAAAATAGTCAATTTTTCACTGCCAGGGGGTGAGAAATGAGACGAGACTCGAACCACCCTATTATCACTGCTATTATCTTTTTTATCGTCCAATTATCTTCAATCGGCAGTTGCTCGAACTTGTTACTCGAACAAAAATATTTGTTATTCTTGGAGTTTATTTAACAAACATATTAAGTTGCGTGTTTTGTAGAAATAGGGAGGCTGCCATCATAAACCTATAACCAAATATTTTACTTATCCGGGTACTTTTACAAGCGAGGCGATAATTACAAAATATTATTTCTTAGGAGTAGTAATGTATGAACGTACAACCATGAAGTCTTATCTGATGATTCTGGTTGGTTAGAATTCTATTGTCTACCTAGTTTTAGACAGATTTTGACGGACTCACGCTAAAGGAGACAGAAGACATTGGTTGAAAGAAATACCGAAATTACTGTTTCACGTCGAAAATACGACCTATCAAATTTACCGTTCTACTCTGAAAACTCTTGAAGACGTCATTGTATTAATTATTTCTTAAATAAAAGTCTATTTTAATCGACATAATTCCCATAACGATGAGTGAACTAAAAATAACTGTCTGGATATAAATATCTAAATGGTATTTTTACATGCGTAGGAGTTAATAAAATTTGACAAGGTTAAGAGCTTCGACATTTTATACCATGTCGAAATATTTTAACGTTTAATGCAGATCATTAATAAAACTTATATTTATAGAGATAAATTTCTCTTTCTGGTGTATTTACCCTCCTTTTATATATACTTTTTATGGTTAGGCTTTTGCCAACCTGCATACAATATCTGGTGTGTATGCACTTGTATTGTTTCGAAGGTTTATGTTAATTAGAATTATATTAGCTTCAATCGTGAGTCGGACTACCCCTCCCTCTTTTCATAGGCAAAAGAAATCGCGAAATAGTTACATTTAGTAACATTACGAGTATTCTTCAGTATTTGTGTTATTTATAATTGACTGAGGTTTAAAATTTTGTCTTTTAATGAACTAACTTTTGTACATTTTTTGAACCCCCTCCCCCATAAAAATACAATTTGTTCACATTTGGACTCCCCCCATAATAATGATAAAGCTACACCAGTGGTCTTAATGGTGCAGGAAAACATCTTATACCATAGCCGGCAAACGCACGTCTTCAACAGAAACACAAGTAATGCTTTACGACTGATTATGAGGGCGGCGGTGGTACCTCCCCAGTCTGGTTCTCCCACCTTTAAATATATCGTATAATCTTTCTTATTCTGAAATTAAGTACTTATTTAGTGGTGGGAGAGTAATGCGTTGATAATCCTTCATAATTAGGAAATGTTTAAACAATCCACCCTTATGTACATAGCCGTTAATATAAATCTGAGAGGCTGTGAGCGCGCCAAGTTTGAAGTGTGAGGAAGAGTTGCAAATGGCGGATTATGTAGGGCAGAGACAGCCTTAATTGAGTTAAGACAATTGGACTGAGTTATAGTGGGATGGCGGCCAAGAATGGACAATAGGTTCAACGGCCATTGATACTCGGATTTAACGGAGGCTATTGTAAAATTAAACGCATACATAAATTATTAATAAATATGTTTAAATGGGTAATATTAGAACCAGAAGTAGAACAAACACTCGTCCTCATAACAAAACTGTTGAGAAATGAAGTGGTTACTGAACTGAAAAAATATTTTTTTAAGTTCTAAGTCAAAAATATTTTTATGATGCGAGTCTCAAACGAGAGTGCTACCGACACCGATGTCTAACCTGAAATAAGACTAAAATCCTTACTAACGTCTTATATACATGTGTATAGTAAAGATTAATTTCTATCTAAGATCGCACGCGGATATTTTGCTAGTCTGGAAAACTAAGATAGTCGCTCTTATTTTAATAAATTTTATAGGTGGCAGAACAATATTTCGACCTGGGAGGTACCATCGCCACCCTCATAATCTGCCGTAAAGCATTACTTGTGTTTCGGTTGGAGAGGTGCGGTTGCCGGCTACACTTTGAAGCAAGGCGAACATCTTAGTCCTCGGGAGTAGCAACGTATCTACGTGCGAGCTCAGATAGGATTTCAGACGTATTTGTGGTTGCACGTGGATGCCTATGGGCTGCTACTACTTAACATCAGGTGGTTTGTAAGCTCGTTTGCTGCTCTTCTCACATAAAAAAGTCAAAAGGTCTAATTATTTTGAAACAATACAAGATAAAATACAGAGACAAATATTCTCGTAAAATGTGATTTTCCCTTCGTTTGAATAATATTAATAGAGCGTTGTTGTTGTGCATTTATATTCTGTATATATAAATTGTCCCAGTTTTATCAATCAAGCAAAAAAAGCATGAAAACAATTATCGGAAAATGAATACACGATGATATATTTTCATTAATCCCACAACATAACATACAATACATGGCTACTGTACAATTGGTACAAAAAATTGTCCTCTTAGAATCTTGAATATTATTAAATTCTATATTTTTAGTATAGTCACTGTTATCTGTAATATTAATAATGTAAAAGGCGCCATCTGTTGGCGTAACAAGTAACTACGTTATCTCGACATATCCTTAAAACAAGCGTTTGATCGTTTATTTCGTGCAACGAAAAAATAAGATTAGCTTCACTCACCAAGGGGATGAAAAGATAGGCCACAATTCAATAAAGCTCTATCCGGATATTAGCTGCAACTGACCCACTTCATAGTAACGGGTTCTTTTAATAGTCCCTCTATCAAACGGCTTATACTATTGTTACAAATACTACAATAAATATTGTATTGTTGGTTTGTTCGGTTGATTTATTTGGCTGTCATTGCTGTTCCGTCTTCGTTATAGGACATCAGATAGTAATGAAAGAAAAAATTACAAAAAAGACATTCTTGCACCCTAGTCAACTAATTTTGATTTCAGGAGAACAGGTATTACCTTAATTTAGTCAATTATAACTTATGTAAGGTATATAAATACATCCTTAGATTCCTTAAGTATATTTTTCAAATGACTTAAAAAACCGGATGATTCACAATTTAGTTATATCCTTTATTTTTGTCACTGCGTAACTCTGTTTTTACAACCAATTTAGAAAATTATTTGTTTTTAATTTCAAAGGATATGTACTATGGTCCTATTTAAATTGGGAGGGAAAATACTTTACCTAAAGGTGAAAAAATACGGGATATTTTTTTTACTTAAGTTTAAGTTAGACATAGGTAATGTAAATCTAAATATTCAGATACGAATAAAAGTATTAACGAAAGAAATTAGCATCCCGAAGATTAGTAAAAAAGAAGATACACAATTTCTTTGAAGTCCGTTTCTTTAAATAAAATTAATAATTTTACGATAGTTAATTTACAAAAATTAGTAATGATACCAAATTCGCGGAATTCTAATCAAATCCACTATTTTTTTATACCAAAGGAACAAACGATTCTAAAGAATACATGAAAAAAACACGATCGTAACTACAAACAAAATAAAAAAGTGTATAGCATGACCCTATTTTCCTCATCAGTATAACCCACAACTGCCCTATTTTGCGTAAAACAAAAAAGGGACTAACGAGTGAAAAAAACAACTTTGATTAAATCCTACGTATGTGGGTACGTACTTGTAGCCGGACGTGACTTTTCTACCATTTCTGTTTCAAAGCAATTACATACATGACTAGCAAGACCCTTCGCAACGCATGTGCATGCCTAATGGCCGTAACTGCAAACGTCTTTACTCGAGATTGTGTTCTATTCCCTAAGTCATAAGACTTGTTTTGTGCTGAGAGAAATAATTTAATATCCAGCGGTACACCACAGCATGCAATCACAATGCAATAGTTACGGAACGAGAGATAATAGACTTCCCGTTCACTGTCACGCACTGATGTCATAATATTTTCATCCGGAAAACAAGTTAAAAGGTTTTTTATGTATGTAACTGTTAACCATAAATCTAGAGGAAAAAAAACCGTGAAGTTAACTTAGAATGCTGATCGTTGGTTGAATTCTTTATTAAGCTAATTCGCTGTATTTTTGATCTGAATATTTTTTGCCTTACCCTTATCAATACTTTTTAAATCCAACATTTTGTTTATAGGTATTATAATTTAGTTTATATGAAGATCAATGTCATTAAAGATTCTTTTGGCGGGTACCACCGCTAAATTATTTTCAAGCTTGAAGTACCTTCAGCAGCGATTTAGCTGAATAATGTCCAATTCACAAAATTTCCAATAGTAAAATTCTTACGTAGTCAAAAATGTCCAAAAATATCCATAATAAATTAAATAAGCTGATATGAGTGACAGTAGTAAATAGTAATATATACTATATGTGACTAAGAACATGTTAATTTAAAGATATTTATCAAATTAGATACATTGGCTCATGGGTTCCATTTGTCTATCATCAGAAAGACATCATGCCCGCTTGTAACTTTAATTTGATTAAAGAAATATGAAAATGTATAATTCTCCAGCATCATAAAGCGATTCAAAATTAACTTGCAAAATTTGACCTGATATTTACAGAAGAAATGGAGGCTTCAGATAATTAAATGAAATAAAGTTTATATGCATTTAAAACAGGTGCTTAATATAACACTGACGTTAAATGCAAAGTTGTAAATCATTTTTAAGAGTACCCATTACGAAACATTACAGACGCAGAGATTAAAATTTTAATAATATTTTTCTTTTTGAGTTACATAAGTGGTTGTATAAATGTTATAAATATTTTGATGTTTACCAATATATTATTTTGCAATTTAAGTATACTGATTTTTTTATTGCAAGTCATTATAAACGGCCAGTCTATTTCCGGATATTGGAATTTCGCAAAGCGTATCTTCAAGGAATACGACAAGCAATTAAAACTTCGATTTTTAATAAAAACTACCGCCTTTACGCTCTGCTTCCGTTTATTAGTTGCGTTTTGTAAGCACCGACTTTTATAAAGACTAAGGATATTATATTCGTTTGGTATTTTAAAAAATATCTGGTATACCTAACGGAATTATTTTACTTCACCATTGGGAAACATATTAATGTTATATAACATTTAGTTACTTAAATAGTTGGATTTGTGGAATATATATTTTTAGATTATTTACTGTAAACTGTAACGATGGATAAATAAGCGTGACAGCCCCACTTAGACGAAAGTAATACAGAGCTTCTTCGATAAATGTACTGGCGACATAAAATACCAGCGGACTATTACTGTATTCTGAGGAATAGGTCTTAGTAGCGTTGTAGCTAGACGGATCTTATAATTAACTCGGTTAATTTTATTAATTAACTAAAAATAAAATGACTAAATTGAAACTAATTAGCAAAAAACTTCATTAAACATGTAGCTTTAACGAAAATATCAATAGAGGAAACAAATCAAGTTACAATCTATAATCGCTATCAGATATAGTTAACAAGCTAAACAGATTAAAAATCTGGAGACAGTTTAAGACGTAATGGTTGAAAAGACGCTCGAGGGCGGCGCGGGGCGGGCGGATCGATGGGCGCCGTACGCCGGATCGATACGCCCGTACTACTGTTGAATGGAGTGCGCGCGCCGCCTTACGTAACGAGCATAACCTCCACCTGTTGCTAACAACCCAGATATAAACCAACTCGGCTGAGAAACCGCGCCCACCCTACAACCGTGCGGCGTACGAACCATTCCACATTTGGGTGGCTTACCAGTGTCAATGCACTAAAGCAACCTTCACTGCACTCAAGTGCACAGTACCGGCTAGCTAGAGGCGCTGATAATGATCTTCGTTATTGGAAGGTTGTGCAATTGAGGACTCATTGTGGACGTAATATAACGTGCATAACACACATTACGGCCGGTTAACATGTCACGCGTACTCGGGCAAATTGTTAAAGTTTTGTTGTGAACCAACTTCGACTTTGGACTTTTAAGTTCTTTCTAACACGTTTCATGACTTTTACAATATAGCAATATGTTCACTGCAATTCATGGACATAGGGTATCTTTGTCAAAACGAAGATCTGGAACATACGATTTAAAAATAGTTATTAATATCATTTAAGAGTTACCAATTTCCATTCATATGTCCATTCATGGCAGTGACTATTAGATTGCAATCGATTGCATACTCATTTGCGAATAAAGTGATTTAAAAAATCATTTTTGTACAATTTTAAAAGGACATTTGGTCCAACAAATACATTGCTATGTAAATTAGGTGGCAGAGCTCATTGGTATTAATAAAATGCCCTCAAAATTACAAAAACAAATCTGTTTTTTAAAGCACAGTATGAGGATTTATTTGGAGTTCGTTAGAGAGCCAACTCAAAATAAATCTTGATTTTTAATTAGAGTTGAGAATGTGTTGAGTTTTAAATCTTAGTTATAATATCTTAAGTTAATTATACATTACATGTTTTGTTAAATTAGCAAACGAGCGTACAGGTTATCTGATTTTAAATATTTTACTTAACGGTTACATGATTGACGATATTTTTTGTCGAAACTGAGC
>DWON01007810.1:0-12602 GCA_018251015.1 Phocides pigmalion okeechobee
GGGGGGGCCCCCCCCGCTCCCCTCAAACCCCGCCGTAATGCAACATGTTCTTCATGTATTGTGTTTCAGTTGGGGAGGTGTGGTTACCGGATATACATTATTGGAGGCGACCATTTCAGTCCTCAAGAGTAGGAACGTATCCGCGTCCATCCTTAAATGGAACCTCTGTTCTATTTGACATTGGACGTGGTTACCCATGGGCTGCAGTGACCACTTAAAATCAGGTGGTCTGCATGCCCGTTTCTTATCTTTCATAATAAAAAATTATTAATAATAAGCTCAATTACCCAAGCGAAGCTGGGCCGGGTCGCTAAGGTTTGATAAAGCGCAATTAATCATCAAATTATAAATGATCAATTAATATGTTTCCTATAACCGCGTACATATTTCCGGACATCACGATTTTAAGCACGACTCGTACATCACGAGATGATTACGATAATTATTCATCAATTATCAGTATTTCGTGATATTTATGTTCGCGTAAAAAGTAAAGATTATTCATATGTAACTGAGCTGGGAAGTATACTTTTCTACGGAAACGCAAATTCCGCGATGTTTTTAGTTCAAAGTTATTTGTTCTAGAACCCAGGATACGATATTTTAAAAAAATATTTTTTAAATAAATCCATACAAAAATACGAGTCTGTGAATTGTCGGTACTTCTCCAGTTTATAGAAAACATCTCCAGTTTAATGTCGCCTCTCGCAACACTAAATCGATGTAATATATGAACGCCGAAGTCAGTGTTAATGGTCATAGTAAAAAGCCGACAGAACCGCGTGAAATAGTTAGTTTACAAATGAGTATAAAAAAGAAAAACTTGTCTATCTTACAGATTCTATGCGATTAAACAACCTTACATTATACCATGAACCCTATCATTAATCTCGGGTTAAGCTTTTCAAGTAATTACAGTCTGGTACTTCAAGTTTTTTACAACAAAAATAATGTATGTTTATGCTAATTAGTTACTATAGAAACTCGTAATTATTTTGAACTTGTTTAGATTTTTTTATTATATTGGAAAAGTAGCAGTCCGTCTGATGTTAAATGGTCTCTGCAGCCCATGGACAACGTCCAACCTCTATAAAGACTTAAAGTCCTCTGACGTCGTTAGATCCTGAGAGCCTGAGAGCTACTCCTGACAACTAATATGGTTGCCTCGTTTGTAAGCAACTGCACCTCTCCAATCGAAACAAAGACGGCTTTACGGCGTATTATGAAGAGCAGCGATGGTACCTCCCCGGTTGTTCTGATGCTTTACCACTTTGCAAATTAAAAGTGAATCATTTTGTTGAAAACAAAAACAAGAACGAGAGTAAAAGTCAAATCGCGCACTGAATACTTTGTAATCAATACCGTCATAATAATGATTTGACCATTATTATGACTGTTTTGAACCCGGAACCGTAGGAAGCTAAAGTTAAGTTTAACCATCAGATTTATATTCAAGTATTTTGTTTCATTCAAATATTTACATATACTTAGTGAATGTCAGAGATACGATGTAAAATCAGTCTTTGGCCTTGAACGCCTGTTGGCTAACGTTGACCAGGAGAAGAAAGTTGGTCTTCCTTCAAAATGAGAAGGATTAATCCATAGTCCATAAACCTCTTCAACCGAAACACAAGTAATGCTTTACGGCGAATTATGAGGACGGCGGTGGTACCTCCCCGGTAACTATATTTCTCCCACCTTTGTTTAGAAAAATACGAACTACATTGCCCAATAATTGGATCAATTGACAATTCTATCACGATCCAAGGTCTGTCATATCTTCGCTGGATCCAAGGTCACTGTCTCCACGAGCTGACCAGTCATCAAACCGTTTAATAACCCACTGCCATTCAGAACTGGTTACAAACAATAGGCTTAAGACAATTAGTTTAAGTTTATATCACACGGAAAGCTGTAATAGGCTTTTGCGAGTCAAATTGTATAACTATTGACGTTTGATAGTTTATATTAATATATCTATAGACGTTTGAGAGTCCAGCTTAGTATACCTGAAGAGGTTTGAGAGTCTAAATTAGTATACCTGTAAACGGTTAAGAGTCTAAATTAGTACGTCTATACGTTTGAGAGTCTAAATTGGCACACCTATAGACGTTTCAAAGTCTACATTAGTATATACATAGACGTTTGAGCGTCTAAATTAGTATGCCTATAGACGTTTGAGAGTCTAAATTAGTACACCTATAGATGTTTGAAAGTCTATATTAGTATACCCATAGACGCTTGAAAGTCTACATTAGTACACCTATTGATAGTTGACTAAATTAGTTGATAAAATAACGCTAAATAGGTCTACTAATTTGCCTAAATTAATATACCTATTTAGTTTAGTTTTAGTTGTTTACTTGCGGCTTCGTCAGCGAAATATGTATTTCGGAAGTATTTCGGAAAATTATAAGAATATCGAACGATCTATTCTAATGAGTCTCTAAAACATCGTCTCTTAGCTATCGCTTCGCTTTCATTACGTAAGGCTTTACCAGATCATATCGCCGAGGCCAATTTCACCAAACACTTATACATTAAATCCGTTGACTCATACATAAAAAATGAATTCTCTCAATGCGACCATTAATCACGGTTAAACGATATAATTGTATGGCGTCCCGCGGCGTTGCTTGACTGTTATAAATATTTGTAACTAATGGGTTTCCGATTGATTTTGATTCATTAAAAATTGTTTATTTTTATTTATTGCTTTCCGAGGTTTGGGGTTCGAATCCATGGAGAACTCAGAACTCAGCCGTGCAGGTTTTCTAATTATGTTATCCTTCAGGTTAAAACAAGAAATTATTATGATTTTAAATCAATATTATCGCGGGATTTATACATTTTTACTATGTACCGGTACTTAACACCGAAACTGGCCGTGACCACGAGTCATCTGTTTCGGCATCGGCAATAAAAATTCAAAACTCGTTAATCGCAAATACCCGGTATATGGTAAATATGTAAGTAATAATTAATTCGTAACTTCTAAATATCAGAAATAATTGCCAGGGGTTCAAACCCCGGACAAACATTGTAAGAAACGGAAGCCTTAACCTTAAATCGTAACGGACTATCCTTACTTTACTGAACGTTTAGACGATTAGATTAGAAATTAGATAATTTACATCTATTGTCAATCTCATGGTGCCAAGTAAGCTGGCTTATTGCCGCGCTGAATAGCGATATTCCATTCACGAGATATGAACTTATCCTCTTGTCTTCAGTAGCGTCGATCAAACGTGGGGCTGATTGTTTGAAATATTTTTCGGCACTCTGTTTTTTAATGTTAGGAGAGACCAAACTGGCATAAAAGCCTCCTGATGTTAAGTTGTGGCTGCACGCCATGGACATCTACATACGTCATAACAACCTCATACAACCTTAAGCAGGACTGGAGTCCTATTTAAGGTCATAAAATCAAAAATCAAAATCAAAATATTTTTATTCAAAGTAGATTATTTACAGAATTCTTTTTAAACGTCAATAAACTACCGCCGACTCGTAAGGTGTTTCGTTTTGGAGAAGTGTCGTTACCACTACATACATAGAGGTCTTACTACTCCAGAGGATGGAGATGGTCACCATGACTTTAAATGTAATCGCACTTTTCAACCGAAACAAGAGTTTCATGTAGGATTACCGGGGCAGCGTTGGTACCTTTTTTATATGAGAATAGTAGCAAACGAGCATGCAAAACTGATGTTAAGTTGTCACAGCCCATAGACATCCACGTCCAATCTCAAAAACGACTGAAATCGTATCTCGAACATAGATGCGTTGCTACTCCTAAGGACACGATGGTCGCCTCGATTCAAAGTGTGGCCGGCAACCGCACCTCTCCAACCGAAACACAAATAATGCTTTACGGTGGATTATGAAGGCAGTGGTGGTACTTCCCCGGTCATATAGTTCTACCACTTTTCAAAGGATCCCAGGTTCCCGAAGTTGAACCCACCGCTAATTGATCGACGCGTAGTTATTTTATTACAAACACAACTAAAAATATCTTACTATAAAGCGCATTAAGCTTAAAAATAGAAAATATAATTGTCGTAATTAGCGCTAGACTGCAAAATACAGTAAGGGAGTCAATTAGATAGCTAAATGTATGCAATTACAGCTCATATTACCAAGTAATTCGACCCAGAATCGCATAAATGTAGAGACAGATGGTTTGTAAATTTATGCTTGATGTAGGCGGACGAGACGACTTCCATTATAACTGTAACGTGTAATTAAATTGAATATAACACGTTAAAACATTATTCTTCCTTCATTTGCACAAAACCATGGTGTTTTACGGAAGACTGTTGACGATAAGCGACAGGTAATATCGCTCAAGTAGAATTGTATTGGCATCGTAATCCGCCCTCATAATCCGCCATAAAGCAAAGTTGGGAGAACGACAGTTAGACCGGGGAGGTGCCACCGCTGCTCTCTTAATCCGCTATAAAGCATTACCTGTGTTTCGGTTGGAGGGATGCGGTCCCCGGCTACATTTTGAAGCGAGACGACCGTCTTAGTCCTCAAGATTAGCAACGTATCTACGTTCGAGCTCAGATAGGATTTCAGTTGCTTGTGGTTGTACGTGAATGTCTATGGGTTGCGAGTACTTAACATCAGGTGGTTTACGTACTCGTTTACTACTCTTCTCACATAAAAAACTTAGTAAAACAGTCTTCGTTCAGTCGCCGACGATGAACGAACAGTCTAATAGAATATAACTGCAAACGGTCCTAAACGGTAAACAGTTATTACGCCATTACATCTTCCGATTTTATGATCATATCATGTTGACTTATCATTTATTTGGGTACTATTACAGTAGTAATCATCAATCCCTTATTAGTATTACTAGTACCGGGTGTTAGAAAGAGAAAACGGTACATATTGAAGTAATTTTATGATAAGTGTAAATAAAATTGGAATAGTTCAGTAATCTGAACATACTTCCTCGTTGTCCAGAGGTGGGCGTAAATGGCTGCATCACAGTTTTTAACTATAGCAGTAGTGTACGAACAATTTGTATTTATGCATGATGTTTTTATGTTCAATAAAAATCTTTGAATCTTTGAATTGGAGGCGACTACTAACCATGTTAGTCCTCTGTAGTAACGCACGTGCATACGAACTTATGTAGGCTTCAGTCCTATTTTTGATAGAACAGAAAGAAATAAATAATGAAATAAATGAATAAATTTACTGGTTCAAACACCACAGCAATTAAAAAAAGAAAAATAATAAAATAGAATTAACACTAAAATATTTAAGTAATATATTGAATTTAACTATTGAAAATGTAACTTATTATACCCAAAACTTTCATCAGGAATCGATGTACTTGTTGTAGAAACTGTGAGAAAATCCGTCCAGTACTTTTTGAGTTTATCACGAACAGACATACAGACACATGGGGAAATTTGTTTTATAAGATTTAGAGATTACATAAACAGCTGCTATTTACAGTTTAATGTCTGGATTAAAGGTCACTTTACGTCAATCAACGCAGCACATTAAATAAATCGGATCAAGCGCAGCTGAGCTTTATAATTAATGTAACGATTGGTCGATGTGATAGAGAACCTGGAAGCGCCTTAACACTCCCCGCGGGTTACACGACTTTGTATTATTTGGCGTAACGCGATTGCCGCTTGTACACATTTGTACACATCAACTTTAAGTACAGTGAAGTTAGACGGAGACCACGGGGCAAATTTCTAAGGCACTTCTGTGCTTCGGATTTTATAGAACTTCTCTGGAGCAATCCAGAGTGGAGTTTTCTGTAATTTTCGCAATGTGATACTCGCCAAATGATACAGGGTAACAAATTAAAATGTTTACTTTGGATGTTAGAACCAAATATTATTCCACTACCGATTATAAATTTGCTAAGTATCTGGGATAAGCCGTGGATATCCAGAGTTGGAAGCCAAATTATATACAACTGCTAGTTAACGATTTGCTAATTGTTGCCTTTGAAATAAGTCTCTTCCAGACATCATACAGTTATGTATAATTTCAGATGTCGGTCATAGAGCCGTTTGTACGCGGTGCACGTTCACTTTCGGTCATTATTATATAAAGTACATAATATATAAGTGCAATGTGCTACCGACATACAATACCACTCCCTCTATTCCCTAGAATGTTTTGGGCAAATAAGGAATTGATCCCGATCGTCACCGCTTCTTCAGTCGAATACTAGCTAGCTTAAAAATGTAAAATTATTCAGTTGCTGTAAAAACTTTTTTGAGTAACTACCATGGAGAAGTGTTGCCAGTGTATTCACGTTTTTTTTGGAATTAACGAACCGTGACTGAAACTAAATAATGGCGCTCTTTCTCTCCAAGATTTGAAAAAATCTAATTCTAACTAATTTATAATGACTGACATTCTTTATTACTTGTTACTATTTTTTTATGATTTGGACGCCTCTTGAAACTGCCGGATGCGAGGTTAGTACCACCAGGTCCGGGGCTGACAACACTTTAAACTCTTTCAGAAGATATGATTAAAAAAATCGTCAAAAAGAACGATACGAATTCTGCTTTCCACTGAACGTCATTACATTCCCCGTTTGGTAAGAGAAGTAATAGAGATCAAAGAACACCCTAGGAACTTTAACTTAGAAGCTGGTTTTAATTTAGCACAAACGTGGAATCCAGTAGTCTTCTTCTTCTTCTTCTTATATATAAAAATGAATGTTTGTCTGCATGTCCTTTATAAACTCGTAAACTATGCATTTGATCATGCGATGATCTTTAGCAAAGTTGTTGTGTTTAAGCCCACGAAGGTTTCTGAGTGGGTACGACCAATTTTCGTCACAAAAAAATCAATAAAATGAATTGAATTTTTGTGTAATGTCATTCCTTTAAATTTATTTTAATTGTTTGCGCGGCAACGCGCGCAGTGTACAGCTAGTTAGTTTCTAAAAATCACAAATAGTGCATTCAGTACGTTAAGATACGGTTAGTATTGTGTTGTGAAATGGAATCCGAAAAAGATAAACGACGTAAGGTAGATAAATCAATCTATCACTAGCACCTGTCAACAGTTTCCCCCGCCGTTAGCTTCGCCGTGACCACGAGCCTTGCAACTGGTTCGAAATATCGGCAACCAAAAATCAAAAATCGTTAATCGTGAATACCCGACATAGTAAAATCTATTTTAGGAGGCCTAACAGTGCACATTGCAATAAGAAACCGTATTAATAAAATAATTACGTCAAGGATTTTTTATTAATTATAATCCAATACGTGTTGATAGATTACATAATAGAGCGTATTGTCCACACGCGACGCGAAGTTATCTTGATATTAATGATGTATAAAGATGTATTTCAATGTAACAGGTACAGTCAAACGCATATACAAATGAAAATATTTTTTTATGTGAAAAGAGTAGTAAACGAGCATGCAAACCTGATGTTAAGTAGTCGCAGCCCATAGACATTTACGTACAACCACAAACACGACTAAAATCCTATCTGAGCTCGAATGCAGGAACGTTGCTACTTCTGAGGACTGAGGACAGCGTCTCGCTTCAAAGTGTAGCCGGCAACCGCATCTCTCCAATCGAAGTAAAAGTAATGCTTTACGGCGACTTAGGACATCGACAGTGGTACCTCCCCGGTCAAACTATAGTTTGTTGTTGTATATACTTCATTGTTACTCTGTCTGTCTATTTATATGTCAATACAACTTCAATGTTGGTAATGGTACAGACTGAATTGTTTAAGAAATATTTCTAAATATTTTTGGCACGTACCAAAGTGCATATGCATATCTAAAACCCTTATTTGGCTTTTGTAATGCAGCCTATTACTAAGCCTACGCAATCTGTCCGTCTGTAATTCATTCAAATGATTATATCTTTTACCATTACCATTACGCTTGAAATCTTTTGTAAAAGACTGTGTTATTTAATAAAACAAAAATATTTAAAAATCACATCAGTTCCACATGGAGGATAGCAGGTTCGATTTCCGGCCAGACATATGTTTATGAGGAATTTAAATACCTGGGTGTGAGTTTACTTAGACTATCTATAGAAAAGTCATTTATTTATATCGAAAAATTTCGGCCGATTTGATAATCGAATGCCTAATGTTACAAATTTTCCCTGCTGACTGTACACGTCTATCAAACTAATTGCGAACGTTAATCTTCTGAAATCAGTTGATTATTGTGAAATCCTATAATAACATAATAAGCTTACGTAAATATAACAATGCTGAGTACACGAAATTGGTTGTTAAAAATAATTGTATTTCAGAATTTGATAGTCCACGATGCAGGTGCAAATTTCGTCATTCATTTTTGTTTGTGTATTTGTTTTTGTGTATGTTTTTTTATGTGAGAAGAGTAGCCAACGAGCATACAAACCACCTGATGTTAAGTAGTCGCAGCCCATAGACCTGTACGTGAAAACACGACCGAAATCCTGTCTGAGCCTGAACGTAGATACGTTGGTACTCTTGAGGATTAAGACGGTCGTCTCGCTACAAAGTGTATCCGGCAAGCGGGAAAACAAATCTCTCCAACGGAAAAACAAGTAATACTTTACGGCGGATTATACGGACGGCGATGGTGTCCCCCCGGTTGAAGTATAGTTTTCCCACCTTTAGTATGTATTTGTGGTACCCATTTTCAAAAGTTTTATCTAGTTATAACAAAGTTTCAATGAAATAATAGTTTTTTTTCATTAGCTATGTACTTTCAATTACGCTTCAACAACTTCGACTTCAAGTTTCAATTCGTCTTGCGTCAAGCGCTATACCAAAAAACGCATGCAATTTGTGTATACCTCACAAGCTTCGCTAGGCTATGGTCGTCATCCGCTATAAAGTTTCGTAAAATGCACGAAATATAGCACGCGAACTCGCCAGTGTAAGATCAGCGCGCGCTAACGGCTTGCGCTGTTTTTTTAGTGCATGCGCTATAGTTAGATATATTACCGGGTACTCAGGCTTGCGTCAGGTAGGTGCAAGAGGAACAGAAAAATGCTCTGGTGACATAACTATTAGATGACGCAAAATGAACAGGAAAGCGTACACATAACTATTCAAATTTAAAATGAAAAAAGGATAATATAACAAATTTATTCATTCAAATTAAAAAAAATGATTCATTCGAATATACGGTAAATTACTAATTTGTTTTTTTTCTATTTCAGGTAACTTCATTCCTCGCATGTACAAGGTAAGTAAAAATAATTACATTAATATTTTTATGCATTCGTCAGTCATTTTACTATGTGTGGTGACTCACGATTAATGTTTTTTTTATTGGGACATTTCGACTCAGTTACACGGCTCGTGGTCACGGCTAAGCGCAGTTTAGCCATTAAGCGTCACGGGGAGACTTAGTGAATCGCTTAGCTCAGCAGCTACCGCGGCAGCGGCTTGACACTAGCGGAGCGAGCGTGTAGGGGCGCAACCCCCTACCCTATATCCCTGAGATGAGATTGATCCCACGCTAGCCAAATGCGACTTGATAGACTTTACACAACTTACAAAACTTTATGAAGAACTTTCTTCGAACTTTATGAAGAACCTACAACTTCAAAGAAGCATGGGATTCTCCACAAACTTTACTTTCACAGATAAAGCAAATGAACATAAAAATCTAATATCAAAGATGGATATTATAGGTTCGCAAAACAGACTCCGTGTAATTTCAAATTAAAATTCAAAAATTTTAAGTCTTTTGGAGGTATTTACATACACTTAATGAATGTCAAGGGAACAATGTACAATCAGTACATTGGCTTTGAGCGCCCCGTTTGCTAATGTTTCAGGAGAAAAAAGCCGGCGGAAAAAAGGTCTCGGTACTGTTTAAATCCGCCCTTGATAAAATACTAGTATAACTTTAGAAAGATGATGAGCACACGAGACAGCTAATCGTGTGTGTCAGAATCTCCACCGTCATCAGCACACAATTTCGAGTAAATAATAAGCTGGAATCTCAACACATTACATGTTCACATTAATTTGACCGTGTCATATTTGCTGATGATACGTGGAAGTGTTTCGCAAATTGCTTCATTAAAATCAATAAGCAATCAATTTGATGGATTATTAGCATTTTTTTAATGACCGGCCTAAATTGTAATTTCAATCTTCTCGAGTTATCAGATTGTTTGACTAGTGTGCAAATATCGGTATAGCTTATAAGATTATACCATTTTTTCATTTAAAATAAATATAACATTTTTGATTAAATAAAATATAGCTTACTTTTACCTTACTGAGCCAGAACACGGGTAAGATATAGCGTATGTATTTTAATGTCAGACGGGCAACGTAAGTGCAGTTCGTCTGATATTAAATAAATCGTCGCTACATTATATAGATCAGAGAGCGCAAGAGGGTAGCGGTAGTATTTTCTCCATCAAACTGTACAGGTTCTACCTTTAAAACAGAAATTATTAAAGTTTATTGCAAAAATAAAAATCGCTTTTCCTATATCACAAAGAAGACATATGTATATGTATATCCTCTTACGAAAATAATCTTAAACAGAACAATAAGACCTATGAATGGCAATCGAACAAAAATTGGCATATATGACCTTTGTCAAACAAATGACAATACACACCAGTCATTGAAAACTCAACTCTACGGTACAATGATAGAGTTTAGAGTTGAACGAAGAAAGTAATAGTTAAATTCGTTCTATTGAATTATTAATATCACACCTATAACCATTGTAGGCAAATTCAGCTGTAATCTATGGTGAGTCTGATTGACTTATGTCTGAGCTGTGGCGCAATTTGTATTGGGCACACTCTCACTGCTTGCTAACGGCTCACCCCGGCTTTGTTTGAATAATAAGTAGCGGTTGGATTAAAATGCGATTCCACGAAACATCAATATATCTAACAGCGACTATTTTTATCAAACTGAAGTAACCTACCAGTATTCAGTCTAAAGTAGATATGTACTCGTAGAACAAGCATTCAGTCTAAAGTAGATATTTCCACCAGCATCACTTTTTATCATATTGAAGTAACGAACGAGCATTCAGTCTAAAGTCGGCATGTCCACCAGCATCGTTTTTTATCATATTGAAGCAACCAACCAGCATTCAGTATAAAGTAGGTATGTCCACCTGCATCACTTTTTATCATATTGAAGTAACGAACGAGCATTTGACGATAACAAATGTGCACACAAAACCAAATTCAAAATGTTTTTATTCAAGGTACAATGTGTACACACTCTTCTGAACGTCAATAAACTACCACAAACTCAAGAGGTGTTATGTTTGTTATTAACTTACATTGAAAAATCGCAAGAAGTATGTAATCAATCATCTGATGTTAAATAGTCTCCAGCCCATGGACATCTACATTCAATCCCAAATTAAACTAAAGTCCTACTTGATATCGAACCAAAATACGTTTCTAGTCCTCATAACTAAAATAATTGCCTCGCTTCTAGGTAAAGCCGGCTTATAATTACAGCAGGTGTAAGAGGTCACACATAAGAACTGCTTTACGGCGGATTATTATGGTTGCGGTACCTCCCCGGTCCACCCATCTGCCTTGCGAGAAGAGGCGGCGAAAAATATCCAAAACCCTTAACTATCTACATAATATGCTCACTCTATACCAAATTTTCTACATAGTATTAAGCGTCAAAGTAATAATAAAATATACTTAGGAATTGATGATAAACGGATATGACGTAACAACTAGGGTTACTTACTTATTTGACTCCCAAAACCCGAAAAATGTAATTTTTACGTGAGAAGAGCAACAAATAAGGAAACAAGCACTTGATGTCAAGCTGCACAATATGAACATCCACATGCAATAAATATTTACACACAAGTACATAAAACAGTTTTGTTCTATATATACAGGATTTGAACAGACTTAATTAAATCGATTCACATCGGAAACTCACTCGCAATATCGAAATCGATCTCGATTGTTGATCGATGTGAAAGCAGATGTGTGATGTAACTTGTACAGTGGAGTACAAAGGACTTAGGGCCTCAGGGTTCCTTAATCTGATTTCTAACGGAAAAAACCTTACAATTTAGTTTTTTACGTGAGAAAAGCAGAAAACGGGCGTACTGGCCATTTGATTTTTTTATGTTTGAAGAGTAGCAAACAAGCGTGCAAACCACCTGATGGGAAGTAGTCGTAGCCTATAGACACCCACGTACAACCACAAACACGACCAAAATCTTGTCTGAGCTTGAATGTAGATACTTGCTACTCCTGAGGACTAAGATGGTCGCCTCGCTTCAAGTATAGCTGGCAAATGCACCTCTAACCGAAACACAAGTAATGCTTTACGATGGATTATGAGGGCGGCGCTGGTACCTCCCTGTTCGAACTATAGGTCTCCCACCTGTAAAATATAACTATGATTATTAGTGATTGTGAACCTTTAGATTGTTTAGGTTATGCTTTTATTATGATTATTTTATTATCAATTAGTTTCAAGATTTTCATCGTTGTAAATATATGTCTGTGTATTTAGCAGGTGGTAGAGCCGTTAGACCCCGCCCGGGGCGCCCCCCCCGTCCCCCTCATACCCCGCCGTAAAGCAACATGTTCTTCATGTATTGTGTTTCGGT